>JZKD02S0637545.1:718112-729663 GCA_000966675.3 Picea glauca
TGCATCCGAGGTAGCTTAGCGTTCACAGATTTAGATTTAGTTTATCATAGCTTTAGTTCATTGCAGTGTGTTAATGTTTGCTTACACGACAGTTTAAAAGTTTCAGAATCGTGTTTATTTATTCCTCAACTAAGTCATTTCAGCGTACTGTTATCTTTTTATGTTGGTGAATATTAAACACAGGACCGATGCCTGTAGGGTAGAATATGCATGTGGTTGTTTGGCTTTTCATTTTCACTTCGAACATAACTCAAAATTAGCATGCGTTTTGCTTTGTTAGACAGTAGTTATCTTGCCTGCTTAGAATAGTTAGGATACAGTTAGAACAAAGGGAGCTCCTAGTACCAGTTAGTATCATAATACTCTGTTTTCCTGTAGACAACTTTGGATTCATTTTGATGACCAGATTGAATGCATTTTCGAAATTACTCTTTGTGTCATGAATTGAATAGAAATGATGATGGTAGATGATCGGACATGGAGGTAAAATAATCTTGTGGAACCACACTTTTGAATAAGAATAGCAGTACCAACATTTGAGCACAAGACTGTTTTTCTGTTTATGACTTAATAGGAAATGCTCAGTTTCGAGTTAGTTATTAGAATTCAAGTTCTCAGAATAGGTGTGTGTTTTCTTCTTAGGATAGAATTCAGATAGAGACTAGACGCTTGCCTGCACATATTGTGTATCAGCTCAAATTTTACCAACCCTGGTTTGACAATTTAGTGTTTCAGGTCACTTAAAAGCTTCAATTTAGCAGCCTGACAGCTTGTGACCTTTGTAAATAAAAATGAATACCACATAGCATTGGTCAAACAACTACATTTCGAATGAGAATACATTGAGGAAGAAATATTCTCATTCTCACTAAGGGTTAAACAAGATGTTATTGTCTTGCCAATGAAGGAATATATTGAAGAATGGTTTGAGAGATCATTGGCACAAATAGTTAACCTAGAATAACTCCCAAGAAACAATTATTCCAAGAAGGTTTGAAACCCAGGTATAAATACATGAAGACCCTCACATAGAAGGATCTGCAAGAGAGAGAGATACATCCAACCATCTACCATTCCTCTGCAATTTTGTGAGTGCATTTTATTGTGAAGCATTTCCCTTGTTTTCTTCTCAGTCTATGAATCATCCAGATTTATTTGTTTACTCATAAAGTCGATCGTTGACTACATTTCTCCTTTTCTTCTAGGTTACCGATACTATTTTATTTGGTCCACGGGAACCCCATCCTAGTCCATTTCGACAAATGCATTTCCTTTTATTACAAGTATCAAGAACATTGTGTTTTGAAATAGGCAAACACTTTATTCAAACTTGAACATCTACGAGTAATTATTTTTTACTCTCGCAGAGAGCTATTCCAGGAGTTCATAACATTTGTGGTTTCAAACATTTTTATAAAGAAATGAGATCTTGTGTGTGTTTCTCCTATGCATATTATGATTCTAAGTGAATGAAATAATTAAGGCTCTCTGATTTCTAGGCCAACAATCTTATTTTTTGTCTATGAGTCTTGGTTCAAAATGTTTTTCTCAATACCTAACATAATGGATGTGATGGAATGGATGTACCTATTCTATTATTGCATGTGAAATCATTAGCTTTCTATTATAATTTGTCTATTTAGTTATTTTTCCACATGATCCAGTCAGAGGTTGTAATGTCCCCTTCCAATTCATCATGATGGAGGATGACTTAATAACCTATACGACTCCCATAGGCTATAGTCAACAAGGACAAGGGATTCAAGGTGGTTATTTGGTGTCACTAGGTTAAACAAATTACAAATCCTAAAGTGAAATAAAATAAAAATAAATAATTATATTTAAATAAAATTGAAGGGAAAATAAAGTGAGGGTTTGATTTGGTCAAAAAAGGGAAAGATATAGAAGGCTCAAAGAAAAGATAAATAGAGGGGTAACCATTCTCTTTGGAATTATGATTTGATCTCTCATTTTGGAGTGTTATTAGAGCCATTGTTTCGTTGGGGTTTAGAAAAACCCTTCCACTACTTTAGTTTAGTTTTAGTGGTGCAATATCCACCCTAGATAGATAAAGGGAAGTCGACCCATTGGAGCTTCAGTTAGAGATTTATGTTCAGTTGGAGGTTTGTGTAGGAAGTTTGCAAAGATTTTTCAGAAGAGGCCGATTCATAAATTTGCAGCTGATAGGAGGGTTTCAGAGAAATGTTGGTTTAGGGAATCCTCTAGGGTTGAATACAAGGTGTCCAACGAGGCCTCAATAAACATCCAACAATTGTCTCGTGAGGATCTCTGAAAATGGGGTTGCAGTAGGATATTTGGATCGGGTTCATGAGGGATTGAAAGGCCTTTAGCAAGGCGAACATTACTAGAGCAGAGTGTCACAGTGAGTATTAGAGGTTGGCATCATTCCATGTTTTCTTTGTATTGTTTCTGTTATTAGGTGTGTGCAACTGCCTTGCAACCATTAGAATTATGTGTTCAGGAGTATTTTTCAGTTGTTATTACAACCACTAGATATTATTGTATTGTTGTGATTGGGAGTTTCCATCCATAATAATATGCCATGGTTATGTGCTTTATTTTCTATGTAATGGATGTATGCAATATGCTTGACAATATTCCTATATGTGCAAATTGTTTATAAGGAGTTAATAGAAACATTAATACAAAGTGTTTGACATATTTACACAAGGAGAAATAACAATTTTGGATAGAAAACCAAATATTCCCACCTAACCTAGTTGGGGACATTACAGTGGTATCGGAGCTGGTGATCTTGCTAGCCAATAATTTCTTGAGGCATTGATGCCAAGTAAAACTAGAGGACAAGGGAAACAACCCACTCAAGGATCAGAGTCAAAATAAGTAGAAGTAGATGGAGTTATGGGGGATCATCCAAAATATAGGACCATACAACTATTGGGAAGTATAACTAATGAGCAACAACAATTAACACAAGTCCTAACATAGTTATTTTCAGGAAATCAAGCAAACCAAAACCAGGGAGGTATCAATGGGAACCATGCAGAGGCCAACCATAGAGGTGGTAGGAATCCTAAAGGGAGTAATACCTATGTGCCGACACAAATTTTCTTCTAGGCATGTAGTAGAAAGGTACAGAGACCATTATTTCCACCACTACTTGAGGAGCATCCTATAGGAGCACCAAAAAAATAGGGGGCGGACGAAATGAACTCCTACTTTAGGGAGTATTAGTTGTTGGAAGAAGGATCCTAGGAAGCCATGTATTACAATGACTATTGAAACCTCAAGATGAGAAACAAACCTAGGGCGGGCCAAAATCAACAACATTTTGATCAATTTTTTGCAAATTGGGGAAGATTAATATCCCATCTTTTGACAAATCTCACAGGAGCACAACCCAATAATGGGTACATAAGTTGGAAACTTATTTCCAGTTTAACCTAATGACAAAAGTAGAGGCAATCAAGTTTGACACTCTACACTTAGATGGAGAGGCTCACGAGTGGTGGTACCATGGGCTATTAACATTGGGGAATTCCACATCACATCATATGAGGATTTCACCCAGAGGTTGATAGACAGGTTCAATAGGAAGGAAAATGAGGTCCACTTCTGGGAGTTGGAAAAATTGAGGCAAATAGGTACACCAGAGGCCTATGTCACAAACTTCCAACAGATGGAAGTCATGGTGAATGATGTTTTTGAGCAAAGGTTGGTGATGATTTTCATGGAGGGCTTGGATGAACCCTTAAGAGGTTGGTTGAATGATTTCAAACACATTACAAGAAGATATCATGAAGACCTAGGATATGGTAGACACAGTCCCTAAGAATACATCGACAAAATGTTTTATCCCACAAAAGGGTCAGGTGTCAAAACCTCCCCATAAGACATGGACAGGGAAGGAAATGTTCGATGATGAAACTCGGAGAGAGATAAGGAGAAAGAACCTTTACTATAGTTGCAAAGATTCATGGGAACCAAGTCATCGATGTATGTGAAAAGGTAAAGTCCATTATATTGAGGTGGTTTCCAAGGATGATGATGATGATGATGATGATAAGGGAATTGGATAGAATAGTGGTGAGCCATCACACCTTGAGGCTACAGAGAATGCACCATTGCAGAATAGTGCCAAGGGAGTGACCATTGCCACTCTTTCAGGAATTACCAAATATTACACCTTCAGGGTTAGAGGTATTTTGCCGGGACATAGGGTTACGACATTGATTGATGATGGGCCACCCATAACTTCATTGATGCTGCATTGGTCACCAAGAGAAAAATACCTATAAAGGACTTAGAGGGATTTGATGCGGTTGTAGAAGATGGGTACAATATGGAGTGTACTTAGAGGATCAGGGAATTGGATGTAACAATGGGAAACTATATGTTGACCGATGACTTTTATGTCATAGATTTAGTGGATACTCATGTGGTGCTAAGAGTTCGGTGGTTATACTCATTGGGAGATATCCGCATGAATTATCAAGACATGAGGATGGAGTTCCAGGACAAAGGTGGACAGTGAGTCATCCTAAGAGGTATGCCAATATGTGCCCCCATGATCATGTCTAACCAACACATGGAGGCCATTTTTAGACATGGGGCTTGCACAACAAAGTGCTTGATCACCATGGATAATCCATCACAATATCGCCAACACTACCCTATGGATATCCAGACATTGCTTGGAAAGAATGAAAGAGTGTTTGAACCATTTCCAATAGGGAGGCCACCTGAAAGAGGATTTGAGTATGTCATTGATCTATAAGAGGGATCAAAGTCTATGATCACCACTCCCTACAGGAATCCGAAGAGGTTCAAGGAATAAATAAAGAAGGCCATAAAGGAATTGTTGGAGATGAGACATATCAGGCCTAGTTCTAGTCCATTCGCTTCGTTAGTTGTATTGGTAAAGAAGAAGGATGGAACTAGGAGGATGTGCATAGACTATAGGGAACTGAACAAACCATAAAAAAATGATACCATATACCCATTATTGATGAGATGATAGACGAGATGCATGGTGAAGTGTAATTCTAAAAGGTTGATATATGATCAAGATAATACCAGATTTGGGTTAGAGAGGAGGATATCCATTAAATAAAATTCATGTGTCACTATGGGAACTATGAGTTTCTAGTCATTCTCTTCGGATTAACTAACACACCAACTACCTTTTAGTTGTGCATGAACCATATCTTCAAAAAACGGTTGATGAAATTATTAATGATGTTCTTTGACGATCTTATGATCTACAACAAGACATGGGAGGAACATTTGAATCATGTGGATGATATTCTCACCATTATGGAGGAGCGATCGCTTTTTTCCAAGGAGGAAAAGTGAGAGTTTGGTTTGACAAAGATCCTCTATCTAGGGCACATGATTGGTGTTGAAGGACTAAAGGTGTATCAAGAGAATATCTAGACAATCCTAGAATGGCTCACCCCTAGTTCATGCATTGATCTGCGAGGATTTTTTGGGATATGCAGCTATTACAGGAGTTTTGTGAAAGGATTTTCACAATTTGCTACACCATTCATAGAACTCACCAAGAAAGGGACATTATGATGGTTAGAGGATGAATAGGTAGCATTCGAAAGAATGAATAGGTTGATGAGCACTTTCCCAGTATTAGCACTCCCAAATTTCATGCAACCTTTTGTACTTGAGTGTGACACATTTTGTGAGGGGATAGGAAAAGTATTGATGCAAAAATATCACCTGATAGCTTTCAAGAGAAGAAATACAAGAGAGTAAGAGAATATCTATATGATCTATGATAAGGAGATGTTGGCCATCATGCATGCATTGGACAAGTTCAAAAAATGCTTGGTAGGAGGATGCTTTGTGGTTAGGATTAATCAAAACAACTTGAGATATTTCTTGGAGCAGCGAGACCTGAATAAGAGGAAAAATGAATGGGCGATTAAGGTGTAGGCATATAATTTTTACATTAATTATGTAAATGGGAAGAAGAACATAGTTGCTAATGCCTTATATAGGAGACCTGCAACCTTCTCCATGATAGAGATCTCAACAGACTAGAAGTTTGCTCTTTTGGTAGAATACTCCAAGAACACCTTCTCCTGTGAGATAATGGATGGAAGTATTTAGGATGAAAGGTACATGGTAGTGGATGACATCATATACCGCAAATATGAGATCTATCTTATCCTCGAGTCCAAACTCAAGGATAATATTTTGAAGGAAACACATGACATGCCACTAGCAGGGCACCAGGGGTACCTGAAGACCTACATGAAGGTAAGGGAGAGATTCTCCTGGAAGGGTCTCAAGGAGGATGTACAAGTCATAATTTAAACATCCTATTAGACTGCTCCATCCCTTATTGATTCCGGAGCAAAAGTGGGATAACATTTCCATGGAATTCATTATAGGGTTTCCAAAGGTCCAAGGTAGGGACTATATCTACGTGGTATTGGATATATTGAATAAATATGTGCACTTCCTCACCATTACTTCAGATTAAAACACATCTCAGGTAGCAAATATATTCGTCAGGGAGGTATCTCGACTACATGGTCTTCCAAGGAACATAGTCAGTGACCGAGATAGGAGGTTCCTTAGCATGTTTTTGAAGGATTTGTTTAGGTTATTTAGGACAAAGTCGACACCTAGTACTAGCTACCACTCCTAGACAGATGGATAGACCGATATAGTAAACAAATGGATTGATGGGTACTTGAGGAACTATGTGTCATGATAGTAGTGGGAATGGATAAAGTGGTTTCATCTCAAGGAGAATTGTTACAATACCACTCATCTAATGTCCATCTCGATGATCCCATTCAGGGCATTGTATGGCTATGATTACCCACCCTTTGTGGATTTGGTGTTTGGAGAGAGCAGAGCTCCCAAGGAAAATAATTGGTTGTAGGAAAGCTGAGACATCTTGAGAATCCTGAATGAGAATTTGTAGGCCACTCAGAATCAACAAAAGATGTATGCATATAGGCATAGGGTAGAACACAACTTTGAGGTTGGGGACTTATTCTTTCTCAGGTTTTAGCATTACAGAGAATTTTCACTGAAGAAGAGTGGTGTATAGAAGTTGAATCCTCACTTTTATGGTCCCTAAAGAGTAATCATGAGAGTTGGAGAGGTAGAATATGAGATGGAGCTAATAGAGGGTATCATGATACATAACAAATTTTGTGTATCCTACCTCAATAAGGCATTGGGACAATAGGTCACCACTTTGACAAACCTTCCTCCACTAGATGAGGAAGGGAAGTTGGTTCTATCCCCTGAGAGTATCATTGATGTCAGGGAGAGGAGGTTGAGAAGTAAATTCAATCAATAATACTTGGTTGTATGGAGAGAATTTCCCATAGAGGAAGGAGAACAGATCTTACAACACCTTGATTTGGAATTGCTTGAGGAAAAGAAATATTGGGAAGACAGGACTATAATGTCCCCTTCTAATTGATCATGATGGAGGATGACTTAATATCCTATACGACTCTCTTAAGCTATATTCAACAAGGAAAAGGGAGTCAAGTTGGTTATTTAGTGTCACTAGGTTACAATAATGACAAATCCTAAAGTGACATTAAATAAAAATAAATAGTTATATATAAATGAAATTGGAGAGAAAATAAAGTGAGGGTTTGATTTGGTAAAAAAGGGGAAAGATCTAGAAGGCCCAGAGAAAGGATAAATAGAGGGGTAACGCTTCTCTTTGGCATTATGATTTTATCTCTCATTTTGGAGTGCTCTTGGAGACATTGTTTCGTTGGGGTTTAGAAAAACCCTTCCACTATTGTGGTTTAGTTTCTGTGGTGAAATATCCACTCTAGATAGAAAATAAGGGAGTCCACCTAGGATTTCCATTGGAGATTCAGTTAGAGATTTATGTTTAGTTGGAGGTTTTCCCGGGAAGTTTGAGAAGATTTTCCAAAAAAGGTTGATTCAAAATTTTGTAGGTGACCTGAGGGTTTCAGAGAAAATGTGATTTAGGGCATCCCCGTGTGATTTAGATTTTATGAGAAGAACAAAATGAATACGGATTATTAACAGGTTCTTAACACAAAATAACAGAGATACAATAAAAATGGTTTTCTATTCAATAACGAAATAAGTTGAAATTGTAAAATGCAGCGGAAACAAGCTTGCTGGAATGGTGGTGGCTTAACTCAGAGAAGAGATGTGACAGTTGTGTTCATTTGCCAGAAGAAGATTACAATGAGGCTCTGAAGGCATATTTACAATAAACAATAATTCCCAAAACCCTATACATCCAAAAACCCAACCCTAGGAGATGAAGCGCCAAAAGTCACGCGGGCCCCATTTGGGTAAGTTAGTACATCAACTTCTCGGGGTCGTAACTTTTGCATACGATCTCCGTTTTAGGATTGTGGTAGCCCGTTGGAAAAGTATAGTCGAGGATATTCATTTTGGGGGCTCAATAATGCCTTAGACTATAATTGAGGAGCTCGATCCAAAAAAACCTTCATTTAGGCCCTCAAAATGGCTCTGGAAGTTAAAACTGCTAAAAATAGTAAATTGCCAAAATTGTTAGAAAAATGTTTTGAGCTAGTTGGAAAAGGTGGGTGGCCACTGATATCCATATGGATCAATCCTCCCTCATTAGAAAGCAATGGTCTCCATTTCATTGAGGTCCCCCATTAGATGAGGAAATTTCTGCTAAATTTGGCCCCGGCTTAGCCATTTGCCTTGGTGCAGGAGTTGGCCTGCTTTGACGACTCGATAAAGTTGGATCCTTTGTTGTCGAGTGCCCTTGATTTGTGTGTCCACAATATGATCATTGGATGAATATTTTATGTAGTCAGGGTTGAAATATGTTGTTGTCAGTTGTTCTGCTACTTATGAGGTGTCCAATAATGGTGGGAAATAAGGGTGAAGGAGATCCACGTTGAACATTGGGTGCATGCCAAGGAAAGGAGGAATGTTGAGCTCAAAATAATTATCTCCAACAGCCCTGGTGATAGTGTATGACCCATAATAGAGTGGGAGAAAGTCTCTTTCTTGTTGTAGTGTGGTCCATTTGGTATACAGGAAGAATGCCTTGGTGTGGTCATGTAAGGCATTCTTTCTGCAAGTGCAACCAAACTTTGTCGCCCACCTGAAACTTATGTGGCACCCGATGTTGATCATGGCACTATTTGTACTTGTCATTGGACTTATGTAGGATATCTTGAACCTATTGGAGGATGTGCTGGATCCTCTCAATGAACCGGGTGGCTTTGTCAGCTTCAGTTGGAGCAGGATATGAGTCGGTCGAGGTGACCACAAGGGGAAGTGCGACATCTATGGGACCCAATCGTTGGAATCCCAACCCCACCTGAAAGGGGCTATGGCCAGTTGAGCTATCCAGGGCTTGATTGTAGCTATGTTATGCATAGGGAAGGCTCTCATCCCATGTGTGAGGGTTCTTTGAATTATACATGCGAAGGATATGCACAATCATTAAATTTACAACCTCGGTTTGGCCATCTGTTTGGGGGTGGAAGGCCATGGATTTGGTGAGCTTGGTGTCGAGTAGTGACGAGAGGCTCGACTAGAATGTGATGAGAAATCAACTATCTTGATCTGAGACAATGGTTTGTGGGATTCCAAAATGTACCTAGACTCATTCAAAGAAGATCTTGGAAATGGACGTTGTTGTGATGCTCTTCTTCCAGGCAACCATAATCGTCATCTTAGAAAAGCGATCAACAACCACAAAACACAGTCATTTCCCCGCTTGGTGGATGGGAGGCCTGACATGTAATCCGTTGAGATGGATTCCCATGGCTTGTAAGGAGTAGGAAGAGGGGTGTGCATGCCCTATTTCTTAGTGGTTGATTTGGCAATAGCGCAAGCAGTGCAGGACCTTATATACTTGCTGACCTCCTGTCGAAGTTTCAGCCAGTAGAAATGTTTTTGTAGCATTGCCACTATCTTTTCAACGTCGAAGTGTCCTGCCACCCGACTGTAGTGGGATTCCTAGATAATCTTCTCTTGTTCATTTGATGGAAAACATATATGGCCCAGACGACACAACAACCCATCTTGAAGATGGAAATTATCAACAACAGTGTTTTCACCCAACATTTGGTAGTTGGTGGCGAAGTCAAGGTCTGTCTCATAGAGTTGGGGCCATCCATATGTCTCATGGTCGCAAGATTCTAGCACCGTGGTGAGTGCCACGACTAGCGGTCTGCTGAGGCAATCAACGACATGATTAGTTCTTCCTGTTTTATACTTGATGTTGAGGTGGAATTTATGAATGTATGTGGACCACTTTTGATGGCGGTAATTCTTTAATTTTCCTTGTGTCTGCATGAACTATAGTGGCTTATGATCAGTGTGGATGATTGTCTCCTTCCCAAGAATGTAATGTCTTCACTGGTGGTAGGCTTGCACAATCGAGTACATTTCTTTGTCATAAGTAGGGTACTTATGGATAGTATCCGGTAGTGTCTCACTATGATAGGACACAGGGTGGCCATGTTGAGTGAGAATGATGCCCACATAATAGTCTGAAGCATCTGTCTCGTTCTCAAAGGGATGTTGCAGGTCTAGTAGTGAAAGTAATGGGGTTGAGCAAAAGTGTTGCTTCAAATCACCGAACACTTGTTTTTGGGACCGACCCAATGCAAATTTTTCCTTACCACCACCCCTATTTATTTAGCTGAGGGCCCATGCAATATGGGAGAATCCCAACACGAACCTGTGGTAGAAATTGGCAAGGCCCAAGAAGCTTTGAAGCTTAGTGAGTGTTGTTGGGGTTGACTAGTCATGGATGACTTGGAACTTGGCTAGATCCACATGTACGCAATGCTGATCAATGATGTAGCCCAGGTAATGGACCTTGTCCATGCTGAAGGATCATTTTTTCAAGTTGGCGTATAGCTTGTGCTGTCGTAGGGTGTGCTGAACCTGTTGAATATGTTGCAAGTGTTTGGCCCAACTCTTGTTGTAAATTAGAATGTCATCCAGATACACCACTACAAAAGTATTGGTGAATGGTCACAGGATATCATCCATCATCCTCATGAAAGTGTCTAGAGAATTTTTCAAACTAAAGGGCATGACCAACCATTAAAAAAGTCCTTCCTTTCACTTGAAGGTGGTTTTCCATACATCTTTCTGTTCTATCGAGACCTGGTGGTAGCCAAAATTTAGATCAATCTTACTGTAGTATTTTCCCCCTGTGAGTTGATCAAGGAGGTTGTCGATTCACGGAATCGGGTACTGATTTCTGACTGTGATTTTATTCAGAGCTCGGTAATCAATATAGAGTCGCCAGGTTCCATATTTCTTCTGTACCAGTACGATTGGGATCTCACAAGGTGATGAGCTGGGGCAGATGTGCCCCTTGTGGAGTAGTTATTGGATCCATCACTTGATCTCCTGATTCTATAACAAAAAGAGATGATAGACTGGCCCATTGGGTAGCAGTGCATTGGGGGTTAGATCGATGGGGTGCTTGACCTAGCAGTGTAGAGGTACCCCTGTAGGTGAGGAGAAGATATCCAAGTATTCTTCCACGACCTTATCTACTTTCTTCTGTTGTGTGGAGAGGTTGGAC
>JZKD02S0637545.1:739269-786720 GCA_000966675.3 Picea glauca
GCCCCCCACACCCCCCCATTAGGGAATAGGGTAAAAGCATGGTTGAAACAAACCTCTGAATGAGGAAGACAATCATGCTCCACAACCAACAATATCCCATTTGGAGATTGATCACAACAACTCCATTATTGTTATACATGTTGGACTATAATCCACCTTGGACCCGAAAAATTTATCATCTTCACCTTCATGCTTGAAGACCAACTGAAACTGAGAAGGAACTCAATTTTTCCCTGGTTACTCCCTTTGTTAACATGTTTGTAGGATTCTAGCTAGTATGTATCTTTTCCAACTTCAAATGTCCATATTCCAAGACAGATCATATGAAATGGTACCTGATCTGTATATTCTTAGTCTTTCAATGGAATTTTGAGTTCTTTTCAATATGAATGGCACTCTCATTTCCATTGTACAACTTTCTATTCTCCTGCTTCTTTCCCAATTCCTCCATAAACCTCTGTAACCAAATCATTTCTTTACTATCCTCTGTAGCAAAAACATACCTTACTTCTATTGTTGAAAGTGCAACAACCTTTTTTAGTTTTGAAATCCAACTTATTGTTGTTCCACCTACAGTAAAAACATACCCCGTGGTTCTCCTCCTGCTATCTTTATCATCTTCCATATCTGAATCAACACATCTTTGTAGAACATTGTTTGAACCTCCAAAACATAATGCATTAGTAGAAGTATCTCTTAAATACATGAGAATCCACTATATTGCCTCCCAATGTTCTTTACCTAGATTTTTCATATACCTTCTCACAACTCCCATTGCATGTGCAATATATGGTCTTATGTAAACCACCACATACATCAAGCTACCAACTGCTGATGAATAAGGGACCTTGGACATGTATTATATCTCCTCTTATGTCTTGGGACACATTTCCTTAGTTAATTTGAAATGGTTGGCCAAAGGTGTGCTAACTGGTTTGCATTATGTACTGCAACACCTTCTCTATGTACTCACCCCGAGACAATGTCAATTTGCGATTTTTCCTATCTCTTGTTATTCTTATGCCAAGGATTTTCTTTGCAACACCTAAATCCTTCATTGCAAATGAATTAGATATTTTATTCATGAGCACATTTATATCCTGCACATTAGACCCTGCAACAAGCATGTCATCTACATACAATATCAAGATAATATAGCTTCCATTTTCTAGCCTTTTAAAATAAACACAATGATCATAATGACATCTACTATAACCTTGTTCTATCATAAACCTGTCAAACTTCAAATACCACTTCCTTAGAGCTTACTTTATTCCATACAAGATCTTCTTCAAACTGCATAACAAATTTTCCTTCCCTTTGACCTCATACCCTTGTGGTTGTTGCATATAACTCTCTTCCTCCAAATCCCCATGGAGAATTTTGTTTTTTTACATCTAACTGTTCAATATGAAAATATTATACTACTACAACACTTAAAACAGTCCTAATTGAAGTCATATTTACAACAGGAGAAAATATTTCATCAAAATATATACCTTTCTTTTTTTCAAACCCCTTTACAATAAGTCTAGCCTTGTACTGCTTTTTTCGTCCATCTTCTTCCTTCAACTTGTAAACCCATTTATTTTGAAATGATCTTTTTCCTGCAAGAAATTGAACCAAGTCCCAAGTTTGGTTATTTACTAAGGAATCCATTTCCTCTTTCATGCCTTGCTCCCACTTCTTTTTAGTGTCTACCTGCATTGCTTCTTCATAACATTCTGGTTCACCATAATCAATCAACAATCAATAATACAATGAAGGAGAGTATCATTCAGGGGGTCTACTTAAACTGGTAGATATTTTAATAACACTTGTAGGAATTTGAGGTACCTTATGTTCCTATTGTTGTACATTTTTATTTTCTGGTACCTTTGGAATTTATTTTTCAGTGATCTAATCAAACTCTATGTTTTTTTTTTCCTGTTTCTTTCCGTACAACTAATCTTTGTAAATGGCCTTCTCATTGGATATGACATCTCTACTCCTAATGATTTTGTGATTTTCATAATCCCATAAGAGATAACCAACATTTTTAACACCGTATCCAATAAAGTTACACTTCTTGGATTTTTTCTCAAGATTTGTTCTATTTTCTTTATCAATATGAACAAATTCTTCACAACCAAAAGTCTTAAAAAAAGAATAGTTTACCATTTTACCTTCCCATTCCTCCTTTGGAATTCCACCATGAAAAGAGATTGAAGGTCCTATGTTTATTAAGTAAACAATATTATCTACAACATCTTCCTAGAACTGTAAGGGCAACACAACATGAAATCTCATACTCCTTGCACACTCCATGATTGTCTTGTTCATCCTTTTTGACACACCATTTTCTTGTGGCATTCCTGGAAAAAAAAATTCTCCATGAATCCCATGGTATGAACCATAATCATCAAAATCCTTACTGCAATATTCACCTCCATTGTCTGATCTAAGACACTTCAACCTTTTTCCTGTCTCATTCTCAACCGAAGCTTTCCATTTCTTAAAAGTATCAAAAATATCAGATTTTTGTCGAATGCAATAAACCCAATTTTTTCTAGTTCCATCAACAATAAAAGTAACATAATAATGAGAGAGACCAAGATATGATACATGAGCTGGTCCCCATACATTTGTATGCACAAGCTCTAACATTTCACTCTTCTTTTCTTTTTTGACTCCGATAAATTTGAGTCTCTTATGTTTTCCATAAATGCAATGCTCACAGAAATCCAAATCAATTTGTTTAAGATATGGCAACAAATTTATTTTGTGAAGTATCTGCATCCCCTTCTCAATCATGTGCCCAAGCCTATGATGTCATAATGTTGTATCCACTCCTATAGAATTTAAATAGATAGAAGAGTTAGTATTACCAGTACATAAATACAGTGTACCTACCTTCTCTCATTTTTCTATCTCCAGTGATCCTTTGGTAACCTTCCACGCCTTATTTATAAATATAGATTTACAAACTTCACTTGACAACTACCCTATTGAAATTGGATTTTTCCTTAGATTTGGTACATGTCTTATCTCTTTTAATAACCATTTGTTTACATTCTTTTTCTTTATTTGTACCTTACCCATTCCAACAATTTTTCATGGTGCATCATAACCCAAATGAATCTGTCCAAAATCATCTTGAACATAATCTAGAAAATGTTTCCTATGGGGTGTGGCATGAAATGAAGCCCCTGAATCTACTAACCAATACTTATAAATATTATCTACAGAAGGAATCAAAGCATATTGTAACACATCACCTGTTACATTTGCTTCTTGATTTTTCTCTCACTGTCCATCTCTTTTTTTCTTTGGAGTTCTGCAGTCTTTCTTCAAATGTCATTTCTTTCCACAATTCCAACACTCTATCTTTCCCAATCTAGATTTTGATCTTCCCTTCCTAGAATTCCCATGGTTCCCTAAGCCCTTTCCTCTATCCTTTTGTCTTCCACTATTCTCCACATTCAATTCATTACATGATGTCTCACATGTGCTTTTCTGTCACATTTCCTCGTTAAGGATAACACCAATAACATCATCAAATTTCAGAGTGCTTGAACCAGAGACAAAGTTACTTACAAACATGACCAAGCCATTACATCTTTTTGAAAATGAGCACAAGATTACAAGATCCATGACCTCATCATCAAAGTTCAATTTTACAGAACTTAGCTGATTAGTAACCGTATTAAATTCATTTAAATGATCTACAACAGACCCACCTTCTGACATATTAATATTAAATAATCTCTTCATTAGAAATACCTTGTTGGATGTCGAGGGCTTTTCATACAGTTTATCCAATGTTTCCATTAGCTCCTTCATTGTCTTTTCTTTTGAAATATTGAAAGCTACCAATGCTTCCAGACTCAACTGTATTGTTCCTAGTGCCTTTCTGTCGAGAACCTTCCATTATTCGTCCTTCATGGCCATCAACTTCTTTGATATTCCTCCCAATGGTAGGAATAGATCATTCTTATATAAATAATCTTCCATATGCATCTTCCATAATTGGTAGTTTTGGATGTTAAATTTCTCGACCCTAAACTTTCCATCTTCCACCATTGATCCCACTCGAACCATGAACACTCTTTTCCTACAAGTTACCTTTCGCTATGATACTAGTTGTTAGAAAAATAGGATCGAGGAGAAATAAAACAAAATAAATGAGAAAATAAAACATAGAAGATACAAAATACAATAGAGACAAAGATATATGTAGTTCACCTAGTGTGGGATACATCCACCAGAGAAATTGCTAGGTCCTTCCTTATTTATATCCAGCAAAACGAAGGGATACAACCTACAACACACCCACTGCAACTTCCTCTTCTTTCTCTCACATTATCCTCTCTCAGAATACAATATTCATGATAATACACATCCGCAATACAATTCCCTCATAAAAGAGGGTTGAATTCTAGGGGAAAAAACCCTAAAATAACTTCTACCATTAGATCTGCAACCTTATAATGAATGGTTCAGATTGACTATGAAATTACAATATTTTACAAGGCATTTTTTCCAAAAAATTCACTTTGGGGACAGTGCCCCCGAATCCTCTGCCAGGGTTGGGGGGGGGGGCTATAAAAATTGTTACCCCCCCACCCCATGAACCCCCCTAGCGAAAATTGTGGGCGGGCAAGCCCACCCACACCCCCCATTAGGGAATGGGGTCAAAGCATGGCTGAAACAAACCTTTGGATCAGGAAGATAATCAAGCTCCATAACCAACAATAGGTTGCGAAATGAGCTATTTCCTTAACCAGGGAAAGATCTTGATTTTCAATTATTGGGTAATTTATTCATAATCGTGCAAGGTCTTACTCATGAAGGCAATTGGAAGTTATTTTTCTTTTCCATTTTTTATGAGTAAGGATGGGGGAAATGATTTCTTCTAAAGTAAATGAGTACAATATAAATTCTTTATCAAAGTTGGGATTGACAAAAACATGGATAGTAGTAATGGCATGTTTTATTTATGTGAAGGCCTTTTGAATATGTGGTGTCCAATCAAATTTGTTATCCTTCTTCGATAGTTTATTTATTGGATTGAAAATTATAGAATAATCTGGCACAAACTTTCAAACAAAGTTATTTTTTCAAAAGAAAGATTGTACTCCTTTTCTTGATGTGGGCATATTTAGGTCATTTATTGCATTAAATTTTTCTAGATCAATGTATATTCCTTCTTTGCTTACAATATGACCTAAGAGATTTCCTTTTAATATAGAAAACAAACACTTTTTGGGATTCAAATATATTCCAAACATCCTACATCTTTCGAAGACTTGTTTGAGATGCTTGAGTTGTCTTTCTCTTAGTTTCAAGTGAATTTTCAAATCATCTTGATAATCCACCACAAATTTTCCTATTAGATCTTTGAAAGCATGGTCCATCACTCTTTGGAATGTTGCACTTGCATTCTTTATTCTAAATGGCATTCAAACATAAGAATATGTTCCCCATGGTGCTATGAAATCCATTTTTGGTCAGTCTTCTTCAAATACAAAAACTTGATTATATCTTGAAAATCCATCCAACATATACATCAATGGACAACCAGTGACATGTTGCAACAACATCTCCATATTTGAGAGTGGGTAGTTGTCTTTATTACTTGCTCATTTGAGATCTATGAAATCAACACAAAGGTGGATCTCTCCATTATTCTTTCTTACCACCACATGATTTGAAATCCAATCTGGGTGTTTGATTGAAAAAGTTATTCCATCTGTTTTTAGTTTTTCTAGATCTACCTTCACTAGAGGCTTTGTCTTGGGATTTTTCATTCTCATTTTTTGCTTAAAATGTTTTTTTACCTCTTTAAGCAGAATAACATGTTAGAATATATATTTATCATATTATTTTAATTCATCATAACTCCAAGCAAAGATGTCTTAAAATTATTTGTACAACTAAGTATATTGGTCAATTTATTCAATGGTGCAACTAGTACCAAGATTTATATACTTTGGAGAATCAAGAGTACCAATGTTGATTTTATAGTCTCTTGAACCTTCCTAATAGATGGTTCTCCTTTTGGATCTA
This sequence comes from Picea glauca, assembly GCA_000966675.3. NCBI lineage: Eukaryota > Viridiplantae > Streptophyta > Pinopsida > Pinales > Pinaceae > Picea > Picea glauca. The sequence goes on from JZKD02S0637545.1 coordinate 745,318, forward strand.
GAATATTTGTTTTATCATTTCTTGTGAAAAGAGATTCCAAACTGACATAATTATTAGGAGTGGGTATAAAATTATGATTACAAATTTCCTTTTGAGGGTCTTCTTTCTCTTATGAATCATCTAATAACATTGAGTCATTATATGTAAGGAAGTTTTCAATATGTTTATCATTTTCAAAAACTTTCCAATACTCTTGATTATCAGGTTTTGAAGGCTGAAAAATTGTCTTGACGTGAAAAGTAGTTTGATTACGAGAATCATATTAATTGAAGAGAGATGTATCTTCTGTCAGCGAATCAAGTTTTTTATTCTTTTCTCGAGGAAGGAAATATATATTAAAAGAGTTAAAAGAATCCAAAAGTTCACATACTCTTATTGCATAAGGTTTCATTTTTTCTTTCTTGATTTTGTATTTTTTTCTTGATATGGTTGATAACCAACTCAGAATCACTAATCACCACTAGATTTTCCACTTTCATTTGAAAGGAAAGAATCATTCCTTGAATCAATGCTTCATATTCAACTTCATTATTGGTACAAGGGAATTCTAATCTAATAGCATGTGGATAGATACCATATTGAGGAATTTTAATAAAAATACCAGCTCCATTTCCAGACTTAGAACAAACTCCATCAAATGAAATTTTCCAAAAACCTTGGAAAGAAATTTCTTGATATTTCTTAAGTTGATTTATTTTTTCTATACTAAAAACAACATAATTTCCAATTCCAACATTGAGATAATTTTTCTCTGCTTCATTTTGTTTTTTTTTAAATGATATTGTATTTCTTTACTCTCAAGGAACTCTGATCATTGTGCCATATTATTTGGAAGCATCATGCAAATTCCATCATTCATGATATATGCTCCAATTAATGAGCACCAGTTTCTTCCCAAGACAACACCATACACTGGAGGAAAATCAAAAACTATGATCGTGAAGACTATTGTAATATGAGGTGCTGCACTTATCCATGCACATAAATATTTAATTTCATCGTAATCTGAGACTTTTCTTGAATCAATGGTATATATGCTTTCATCGATTTCATAATAATTCATATATTCCATTCCAATAGCTTCCATCATTGATAGTGGCATGATATTGGCTCCATTATCCACCAGACAATTGTGTAATGTGAAATCATGATTGTCTATTGATATATAAAATTGTGGGACTTTTCCCCTAGGATTTACTAATGTAATATTCTTTTGTTGCCTTGTATTCATTAAAATTGCTTCTATTATTGAATTTGTATCATCTAGTATCTTCAAAATATTTTCTCTTTGTTGAGGTATCTTAACTACCTCCATGAATGGTAAAGTAATTTTGATCTTGGATAACTCGTCAATCATATTATAATTCATTTGTAGTGGAGTCTTCATTTGATCAACAACTGGTTGTTTTTTTGTTGTTTCTGGAGCATTATATTTTTCTTTTTCTTCTTTAGGATGTTCCCTAGTTTTCTTGAATTTATTTATTTGTGTTCTGGTCTGAACAAAATTGTCTTGTGAACACTCAAGATCCTCTTGTTCATAAAAAATATAAAAATATGAAAAACCTTCATCCATTTTTATTGATTCTAAAACTTCATCTTGGTTTATGCATGTTTCTCGATCAAAATTTTCTTCTTCTACAATTTCTTCTAGCACAACAACATTAGGATTTGGAAATTTGGGTTCTCTTGGTACATTTTCTTCAATTATATCATTTATGATTCTATGATCATGTAATGGAGATCTCCTGTTCAGATTTGGTGGAATGATATTCTCACCTCTCTTGAGTATACTAATCTCATTCTGTATTTGTCTAATTGTTCTACTCATCTGATCCATATCTATTTTTTTCTTGTTTCTTGGGAAACTATAGGATCATTTCTCACATTAGGGGGAACCCCTTGGAGAATTCCTCCACCAATTTCTCAATTTTTAGAAATTCTATAAGTAGATGGTCCTTGAGGTGATATTGACAAACTGGTCATTTGTATTTTCACTTTTCCAAGAATAATCTCAAGATCAACATTGGTCTCTAACATGTATTATTTAATTTATGTTTCCCTCTGGATTGATTCATTCAAATGATTTATTTGTGAGGCTATCATTGCATAAGTCACATTTTAAGGCATAACATTCTTATAACATCCAAATATGATAGGATCATTTGGGCATTGGGATTCTGGGATTTGATTCAATGTCTTAAGTAGTTGTAAATCAATATCTCTTATTCTTTCTCCTTTTTTTGAGATGGATTTGGGTAAATTGAGTAAGTAGAGCATGTTATGCAATACATAGTCATGAACATTCTTTGTAAATCATCAAATGAACCAATTGATTGAGCTGGGAGGGAAAGATACCATTCATAGGTTGGACCTATCAAATTTTATAGACAGACTCTAACCATTACATCATCATGTTAAATCAAATGAATATCATAGACACTTATAAACCAATCCATATGTATTTTTGGATCCATAATCCCATCACCTGAAAATATAGGAAAAAATCTATGAGGTAGAGTTGGAAATGTATGTTGTTCTCCATGTAAATTAAGTGGGTTGGACCTAGCCCTTCTTCTTGGGTTTATTTTTCTATTCTTTCTTTCTATTTATTTGTTGGGAATTTTATTTCTATGTTCTTCTCAGTCACCCATGATTAGTATCTCACTTGTTTCAGATTTTGAACTTTGGGAAACTTTGTGAGTGACAACCTTCTTAATTTTACTTTTTGTTAATGGAACATTATATGATTCCATTTTTTATTAGATTTACAAGTGTCTTCTTTGTCTCATGGCTATTTCTCTTTCATCCTCTTGGATAATAAATTCTCAAGTTCTTTCGATTTCAACATGATCTCTTTCCATTGTAATTGCTAGGTCATACAACTGGCGCAATATACTTCTTTGATATCTTAATATAATTCATATTTGGGGTTGGTTGGGTTTAGGTAGAGTCATTAAATTTTTTGATGGAAGAAACCATCCTTTTTTTTAGTTCCCCGGTATGGTTGCAAAAAATGTTAATCTAAAAGATTGTCTTACGATATTTAATTCAAACTCGCGAGGATAAATCCCCTTACATTTTTAAAGAGGTGGTACTCCTCTATTTAAATTAACATTCAAGAAAAAATAAAATGTCTGAGAGAGGACCAGGCTTATTCTTGAAATAAATATTCACAAGGGACCAAGTATCTTGTAGAAAGAAAAGATTTACAATATGTTGCAAGATTATAAACCAAAGGAATGTGCAATAAAATATGACAATATTTGCAACACAACATTCATTAAAGTAGAACACAATATTCAACAAAAGGGAAAGGAAATTATGGGCCATATATAACAAAGAAATCTAAACAATAATTTCATTAAACCCAATAATGATTCTGATAGACACACATTTGAAATATCATGCTTAAATTAAAATTATGGAGAAATTAATAATGTTATGTCCCAAATTAGTTCTCTTGGAACCTCAAAAAATAGTAGATGTCTTTAAATAAATAAGGATTATTATATTGGGCTACAAATAAAATAGTTTTTTCTTTCTCCTTCAAGGAGGACTAGGATGGGACTCCCATGGACCATAAAATGAAAGAGAGACCTAGAAGACAAAAGAGAAATAGTCAAGGGTCAACCTTAGGTTTCACAGTTTATTGGGAAAAGAAAAGATGAAATGACCAATGACTGAAGAAGAAATATTGCAAGTGATAGAATAAGGTTGCTACTTGACTTACTACAACGAATGTTTGTTCGAATCTTTACTTTATTGCTGAGACATATTTTGTACATGGATTTTGTTGTGCTAGAGGTGGCATAACCGCTGTAAATAATTCATGCTTATCTATCTCAGTGATCTTAACCAAATATTTTCTTAACCATTCTTCTATGTACTCCCTCATTAGAGAAACCGCTATTTCATGCTTGTTTTTTTTATCTCAAATAGTTCATTCTCCATTTCTCTTAAGTCAATTCTTAGTTGGTGCAAAATTTCCTCGATATCGTCGTTATTATTAATGTACCAGAAAAGCCAAATTTCAACCTCATCTTCGAAGAATTTAATTGAGTTAGTAAACTCACTCACCCATGCAACCTTTAATACTTCAGTTGTTCCAATAGTTTCTCTTTAGAGATAAGTATGGTATCCTTTAATAAATTTGGGTTGTCTAGTTACTATGTTAGATCAACAAGTTTTAGAAACATGTCACCTCTCTTGATTTTCATAGAATCCCAGTCAGACAACATTTCTCTTAAAATTTTAATCCTTTTCAACCAACAAGCATTGATCTTCTTCATTCGAATACTAGAGGGAAGGTTATGTTCTCTTTTGTGGGTGTCACTTAAACTTGAAATTTTTTCTGCAAATGTTCCCACATCCTCTTCATAAAAAAATTTGTCATTATCTAGATCCTTTTGCAGATATTATCTAAAATGCATAATCCTTATTGAAAAACTAGTTGAACTTTGTGTTATCTCCCAAATTTCATGGATCGGGTCTATTGGTTTTTGAATTCCATCTCCAACGTATTTTCTCACAAACAATAGTATACTAGAGGATCATTTCAACTTATTTTTTCTTTTTGGGATGTCATCAAGGGTAAGTGTTGATTGAATTTTAGCTAATGGCTCAACAAACAATGGTTTCGAAAATAAATCCTTCTCTAATTCCTTTATATTTTTTTTAGAATTAAATTTCCTTTCTCAATATCAAAAATGGATTCTTTTAGTGCTTCCCTGGTTTCCTCATTGTACAATTTTTTGAGGTTAAAATCCCATGGAAATAAATTTTTTATTTCCATTTTTTAGACACTTTCTTATTTTTCATGTTAACCTTCTCTATTATTAATTTTTTGGAATTTTTATGGTAGGTTGAAGGGTGAAGTATGATAGATTCTTCTTCAAATATCTCTGGTTCTTGGGTAACCAGAGCCCAAACAATTTCCTAAGTTTCAAGAAGTCATTGTTCTGACTAGTTGGGTTCTTCTAACACTTCATCTACATCCATAGCTAGGTAGAATTTCTTCAATTTCATGTATTTTCAGTCCCTTTTTCTCAGTCTCTCTCCTTATTTTAGTAGAAGTATGCACAACATGGGAGTTTTCCAAATTTTTCTTCGTAGAGTCTTTGACACTGCCATCATCTAAATTTTCGGCAAGTTCTTTCTTTGTTTACATACCACTACTTCTAGATTTTGTTTTATCAGGAGTACTTCTCTGTAAAACACTAGGTGAATCAAAGTTTGTGTTTGTTACTTCCTTTCCCTTTTGTCTGTAACACTCACTCAGGGCTTCATCAACTGAGGTATCAGGGAGATTTTGATTGTCTCCTCCTCCTTCCTTAAATTGTTCAGAGTTACAAAAATAAGAAGAGTATCGTACCAGGGACATGTGTGTAGAAAACAGGTCATCAGGGTCAAAACCGTTGATGCATTTAACTTCCTTTAGGCCAATTTGGTCAAATTCTCCTACAAATTCATCCAAATGAGAAATATGATTTACAACAATTTCTCCAACTCTCTAGGGAAATGGAATGAACCACTTATTTATTTTTTCATTAAAGAAGTGTGCCTAGTACTTATACTATCTACGTACTTTGATAACAAAGTGTATTTAGATACATAAAAGTGGAGCAAGAAGTGTTTCCCTTGGAAACCAAATAATATTAGAACACATAAATACTCTATAGTCACAAAAAATCCTCTCTCTTTGAAAAAGGAGGAAGCCTCAAGTGACAGTCTTGATGTGTTAGGACCAAAGATTAATTTTTTGAAATCATAAATAAAATTGTTGTGTACTGGGTAGAAATTGTATTGATCCCTGTGTTTCCATAAGTCTAGATACTAGATAGAGACTGGTTGCACCTTTAATTCAACACTTCTTTCCCCCAAAAAGTCTTTGAAGATATGGCAGTAGGATTTGGAAACTACCAAACAAGAATTCATATAGAATTTTCAGGTTCTTTTCAAACCACCCAGTTGAAATGAAATTTCATTTGAAATAATGTGGTCCCAATCAATCAAGGCATCCTCATGCAAAAAAAAGTGAAGAATATAAACAACAATTTTTGGCATAGAGGTCATGGACTCCAGTCCAATTATACAAGAAAATAGTCAGGAGAATTACTTTTAGGGTTATTTTAAAGAACTTACCTCAATCTAAGCGATATTAGTATCATCTCTTGGGTCAACCATATATTTCTAGAGGAGCTCTTCTCCTCCTCTATGTTTATTAATAAATTCATAGAATTTCTCATTCTTGAACTACATGGTCGGTTTTGGGAGTAGTAGAATTCTTGTGGAAACTGAAGGAGCCAAGGAGATGGGAGGCTTCCCTTGAACTTGAATTATTACTCTTTCTGTATCATTTTTTTATGCACACCAAATAAGTAGATCTTTGAAATCCATCACCTGAGGTACACAACCAACCAGTGATATACATGAGCTCCAAAATTGGTTTGTTTCCTTCTCGGTGGGAGGGAGGGCCTTGTACCACTTGTAAGCTTGTGACCACTAGAACTTGTGGTCTTCACGTCTGAGAGTGTTAAGTGTATCTCCACAAATACAAGTCCTTTCTTCTACTTGACATAAATTTAAACTAATTTATCATCATTACAAATAGGTGTTTCTACTATTGATATAACCTTTTTTGAATTTACCACGTATTTCTTTAATTATTTCCCACCATAGCTCTTATTTCAAAGTTTTCGTCTTACATAGTAAAATTTAGAATTTATTACAATGCTTTGCAAAATATTTGTCATTTTAATAATGGTATTAGATACACACAAGTGGTGGCTGACGTGGTGGAAGGGAAATAAATGTGATCAGGAAATGGTGATATGATTTTGTGGAATATGGAAAATGATTAAGTATGGAAGTGTGAAAAGGGAAATGGAGAGTGAAATATGGTGAATTCTCGGTTTCAATATGGTGAATTCGGGATTGTAGGATATGAGACATGGGAAATGGAAAAAAGGTAAGAAGGGATGACTCCCACATCCACGATGAGAAAACATACTAAGTATGAAAAGAGATCATTATGTGGTTCACGGAAGTGAATGGGTCATTCTAGAGAGCACAGGATTGTGGGTTGTAGGACACGAGCACGAGGGAAAAAAGTAAGTGGAGAATATGGGTGTCCCACATCTGCATTCAAAGAAATGGCTAAGTATAAAAGGGTAAAAAGTGCAATTTGGAGGACACAGAGGTAGAAAATGTCATTTTGAGTGCTGTGAGATTGTGGGTTACAAGACATGAGGATTTTCAGGATAAGAATGGTTTGGTGTCCCACAACACATAAAAAATGACTAAGTGTTGGGATTGCAAGAAAATAAAATGTGACTAAGTAAAGATACATAGATTGTTGGTCTTCAGAACTGGGAATTTGATGGTAGCCTGATCCACAACCCACATTTCAAAGAGAAAAAATAACTAAGTAAAGGAAATACAAGGAGCAGAGAAAGAAAACAAAAAAAAAATGCTAAGGATGCATATGTATGTACTAACGTTGATCAACAAATGTAGATCAACAAAGATGGAAGGATATTTTTCCATAGATTGGTCTCATTTATGGTTACCATAGAATGGGAAATAAAACCAAAGTTGTTTTGATCAAGAGGCTCATATGAAGCATACAATCACAAAATTGGAAAGATATAATGAACCGATACAATTTACACATTCAATTCTAGGCAACTATTTTCTTGAAAATGAAATTGAAACTTATATAGTAGAGAAGTCACCCTTGGAATTTGATAAACAATATAAAATCCTTCATTAAACTTGCACTGATGAAAATGATAACTATACCATAGTCAATGTAGAAAACAATCTTTCATCTATCTTGAATACCGACATTTGGACTTTTTGGACTTTTTTTTTTATGGTTCTAAGCCAAAGGAAGGTGAAAAAGTTCGCTATAATTGATTAATCTATTTTATAAAAAGTGACACCTTATTTCTTGTAGGATTGAGTTTGAATGCACCGACAATATTGCAGAGTATAGGGTATTTTAATTCAAGGCCTAAGAAAATAAATTGGTTTAAAAGTGAAATCCTTGAAAACTTTTGGTGATTCAGAGATAATCGTGAGGCAAGTAAAAAATTCCATTCACTGCTTGTTGCCTCATTTGAAAAGTTACTAACTTGAGGAATGGAAGTTAATTGATGAATTTTATGATTTTAACATTACTTTTATTCCATGATCTAAGAATACCATTGTTGATATGTTGGTTAATGATGCTTCTAAATTGACTCCAATAAAAGATGGATTTTCTATTGAATTATTGGTTATCCCATTAGTTCTTGATAACATAACTAACTAGAGGGTGTTTAATGATAATCAACATATTATTCAATTTTTTACCAACAAAGATACTTTCAAAGATGTAATAATTGATGATGAAGAACACTCGAAATCCTTAAAAAGTTTCAAGATGGAATGAAAGATGTTAAGGGAAATTTCATTCCAAAGGTCTTAACATTGGAAATTTCATATGATCAAAGTAGTATATTTCAAAGATATATAAATGTCAATACCAACAAATCTTCCATGAATTCTGAATTGATTAATTTGGGTATTGTTAAAAACCCCAAAAATATTAATCCTGGAACTTATTATTTGCCAACTAAAATTCAGTCTTACATTCACTTATTTAGATAACATGTCGATGTGTTCTCTTGGTCTTATGATGATTTCAAGGCCCATGACATGATAATTATACAACATGTCATTCCCCTGAACGAAGGTGTCAAATCATTCTAGCAAAAGATTTGGAAAGTGCATCCAACATTAGAACCACTGATCCAAAATGACTGAAAGAAATTGATAGATGATAAGATTATTTTTAAACTTAGAAATTCTAAATGGGTAGAAAACCTGGTTCTAATTAGAAAACAATTAGGAGAAATTTAATTGCGTATAGACTTTTTAAACCTAAAAAGAGTGTCAAACAAAGACAATTTCATTGTTCCTCCCATGGAAAAAATCTTGCAACTAGTATGAGGTTCATAAATGTTTTCACTTCTTGATGGTTTCTCCGGTTATAATCAAGTACTAGTGGTAGAAAAAAATACACTAAAAACACATTTAATACAAAATGGGGAATATTCACCTATTGTCATATGCCTTTTGGATTGTCCAACCCCATGGCTACCTTTCAGGGAGCCATGGACATAAAATTTAGGGGGATTATAAATCAAATTGTAGTGGTTTAACTAAATAATGTAGCAATCTATTCAAAAAACAAGGTAGACCACATACAACATTCTAAAAAAAAATTTGAAATATGTCAAAAGTATGATATTTCTCTCAATCCAAAAAAAGAGCATCCTCGCAATTTTATAAGGTGAAATTCTTGGTCTCATTATTTTGAAATATGGGATTTTGATTGATTTGAAAAGAAAAAAATATATCACATGGATTCCCATGCCCGTTAACAAGAAGGAAATGTAATATTTATTTGGTAAAATAAACTTTGTTAGAAGTGTTTTGCTATAATTTGTTGAAACCATCAATATTTTACAGAAAATTATCAATAAATATGTTGTTTTTAAATGGAACTCTATTATAAAATAATCCTTCAAAAAAATCAAATCTACAATTCCACCAGCCCCAACATTACATATTCTAGATTTTGGCACAAATTTTTTGCGATATACATTTGCATATGACCATTCCCTTGCAGTAATGCTCACACAAAATAAAAATCAAGGAGATGAGCACCCAATCTCATTCATGAACACTAATATACAATGGGATGAAATGAACTATCTAGACATTGATAAACAAGCCTTGAAATATTTAAAGTTGTTACATATTTTAGACCCTATATTTTAAAAAAACATACAAAATTAATTGTGCCTCACCTAGCTCTTAGAATTTTATTTATCCAAAAGAAATGTGTGAGAGGTGTTGGAACATCGAGCATTGATGGTTCACCACACCTCTTCTGGGTTCATTCGATCGAGAGGTCAAACTAAATATGGGAATAGTTAGTGGAGCGATTGACCAACACACCACACCAGTCGGTCGGGTATTCGACATGCTTGTTGATCAAACAGTAAACCAACAGTTACATATAGTCGGGAGGTATATCGACAAGACTTGCAATCAATTACGATTTGGACATATATTCGATCAGATGGAGTCCTATCGAGCCGACTTGACAAAGAATATTTTATGGAGTCAACTCTAACCATCAACTGCTATATGTGGACAAGATATTTTTGATTCTTTGGATTGCAATTAGATACTGAGACTATAAAAGAATACCCCTGGGGTCATTATAATGCAATGCAATGATGAGAAATATGCACTATGATGTTATGATCACAGTACTTTGTGCTTAGGTGATGTAACGGTGTCTTTATATGCCATCTCTGTTTTTCAAAATTTATTGTTCCTTTTCGATTGTCCACAATAATGTGTTCAATGTTTCATATCATGTTCCATTTAATTCCCCAACATGGTATCAGAGCCGATGGTTTGAAAACCTCAACCTATTATCAGGAAACCTTGTTGAGTCAGATCTGTTGTGTGATTAACTCTGGGTCGGTGGTTTGTTGATTGGAACTTATTGAAACAAAACTAATCTATCTAGATATCAAAGATGGTTTCAAAGATAAATCCTATTGTTTTGAATGGATCAATTTATGTAGTATGGGCTCCAAATATGGAAACTTTGTTAAAAAGTAAGGGATTATGGCAGTATACCAAGGTTGCGATCTGATATCCAACATATGCTTCAGAAAAAATTGCATTAATGGAAAAAAGGATGAGGTTGTAGGGGTCATCATGACCTACATCTCATGAGAAATCCATTTTCATCTCAGTGGAATTGACTATCCGCATCTGATTTGGAAGAACCTGAAGACCTTGTTCGACTGAGTCGACGAAAGCCACGTCATGTAGTTGGAGAAAGAGTTTATCTCTCTTGATCCTCATTCATTTGAAAGAATGGAGGACTATTTAGCATGTCTTAAATAACTCTAGTTGAAGTTGAGAGAATTTGGAGATAACTAAAATATTAAGGATGGCAAACTCATTGAGATAGTCTTGATAAATTTGAGAACACCATTTGAAGTGTTTGTATTTTCCTTCCACACCAAATGGCACACACACAAGCAAGATGGTAAGGACTACTCCTTTGAATTTTTTTGTGAAATTCCGATTATTGATCAACATAGATTGCTTGAAAAAGGCAAGCTTGGTGGTAAGAAACAGGCCCACTTGATCAAGGGTAAGGGAAAGATGGATTTTTTTATCCCTCGATATGTTTCGGGCTATTTCTGGAACAATGTTGAGGCACCCTAGGGGCCAAGACTTGAGATGAATCTTAAGGCCATATTTGCAGTAAGGTAAATGTGCAATGTTTGGGAAGTTTTTCCCTCTCTCTCGCTTTCTCTTTTTAAATCATAGGACCTCGAACAATCTCAACTCATATGAAAAATTCTTTCAACTTTCAAAGGCATATGTCTACGTGTGTTTCAGATAGCTAAGCTTAAAATGGCTATGCAATGGTGGATTAGAGGAAATAACAAAATAAACATACATGGCATTGATAAGAATGAATCATGTAGCCTATGTAAAATGAATAGCATGCTGAGAAATTAAGAATTAAACAACTCTAACAAGTGTAAACATATCAATAAACATATTCTTCAAACAATTAACACCTTCATACACTCAAATTTAAGGAGGTACCCTCTACATATCATTCAAATGCATAAATATCTGATAAGAAATGGCCATTCATTTAGAGTAAATCACTTTTATATCATGATTAAACATCATGCATTAACACTAAACACAAGGTATAACTTGTTTTCTAAGATTTTATTAATCAGATCTAATACAAGAAAACAAAAAATGGGAGGAGATGATTTACAAGAACACAACAATGTAAGGAGGAATTACATACTGAAACTTAAATGCATGGGATGAATCTCTAGTTTCTTGTTGCATTTACCAATTAACCGTGCTCAAGGTTTTTGTGGTCGAACAACTTTGGTTACAAGAAATTGTTTAACTCCCCAAAGTGATGACCTTAAAAATGGGTGTCTGTGTTCTCTTTTATTCCTCTCATTCATTCCCTAAAATATGTCTTCAAACCACTTCCAGCTTCTTGAAATCGTTTCCATCTTCTTGAAACCATTTCCAACTTAATGATTCTTGAGTGGTGTTTCTCTGGTAAAAATTGAATAAATTACTTTCACCTGTTGGATTTTTGTTATGCATGAGATCATGGAGCAGTTGGAGATTCACAAGTTGAAATATCCACTTGAGCTCTACCCATGAAGAATTCATGTAATCATTTTCTTTTTGGCTAGAAGCTTGAAATATCAACTACACATATCGTGTGACTCAATAGTTGTCGGATCAGTTTCAGTGAGTAATCTCAGTCGTCGATCAGAGGTGCACCCATCGAAGCTATAAAGGTTTGAAAGGCATAAAAAAATCAACCATTGGATTATCCTTATTGGATCTGGACCATTGATTGGATTTATAATAGGACAAGATATGGGTCATTGATCGGGGTGCTAGAGATGGACTAGGAGATATCGATATAGATCAACCATGGTAAAAATTTTGGCTAAGGAAAATATATCATGTTGATTCCATCCTGGACACGTGGAAACCCTTTTTTCATCCACACTTATGCTTATGTGGTAGGGAGACATGACATGTGTCGCCCAGATTCGATACACTTTGGGGTGAATTTAGTGTGTCCCACCTATCAACATAGAAAATTTTGATTGACTCGGACAGGGATCTGCTTGCAGGCTGACATGACACCTAGCTGAGAGGCTTTGATACATGGCATCATATCTGGACCATTTATCAACCCACTTAAAAAAGTTCGAAGAGAAGATATGGATGATCCATTGGAGGTGCACATCAGAGTGGTTAGGGTATACGCTTCCAAAATGACTCCGAAAAGGGAAATCTGAGAGTAAATCTCAACTATTGATCTGGAGTTGTGCAGGGAGGTCTGAAGACACATGAGATTCTTCAATCTAGCTTTATCAAGAACCCAAAAATGACTAAGGAAAATATGGTCAGGATGACTTCACTCTGGACACGTGGAATATTTTCAGTGGCCCATGATGGTGCTGATGTGTAAGGGGAGTGGGACACATGTCACCCATTTTTTGTGTGTTTACATATGTATCTGCCAGGTTCCACTTATCCACGTGGAATTCTATGATGGGCCCTGACAGTGCTTTTCTTGTGAGTTGATGTGAAACATGGCCAGGAGGATTGAATCTAAGGAGAAAATTTGGACCATTGATCGATCCCACTTGAAAAAGGTCTGAACGAATATAAATTATCCTTCATAGAGGCACATCAGAGTGGTCTGGGTCTACTCTTCAAACATGACTAGGATGAGGGTAATCCAAGACCATATCTCAATCATTGATCTGGATTTTCACAGGGAGGTCCAAAGACGCCTGAGAGTCGTCATTCTGGCTCAACCAAGAACCCAAAATCGGCTAAGGAAAAGATAATATTGCTAACGTCATATAAGATACGTGGAGGATTTATATTTTCCCATGATAACATTGAGGCGGCATGGGAATGGGACACATGCGACCCAATTTTGAAACATTTACTTGTGCATCTAGTGGGTTCCACATGCCCATGTCGTGGCTCCAGATTATATCTGACAGTTCTCTGCTAGCCTGACGAGATGTCATCTCTTGTGCATTTCATCGACGATGATCTCCACCTTGATCTCTGCTATTAATATTTCATTGAAACAAGTAGAACCATTGATATGGGATCAAACAAAAGAAATAAATGACTAAGGAATTAACAAATCCGTGATGACGTCACCCTAGAAACGAGATGAATTTTCACTGGTCCGCACTGGTGCTGAAGTGGAATTTAGGTGTGACACATGTCACCCATTTTCAGGATGTTGACCTATATGTCTAGCGGGTTCTCCTGTCCACATGGTAGGAAGTAGTTGGTTCTAATAATGCTCCACTAGAATGCCAAGCATTTATCTCTCCCTCAACTTATCCTTGGTTGCTGATGATGATGTCATCATCGACACTATGTAACTTGAGCTAAGGGGGAACTCCCAATGGATTTTTTTGACGATGACCCCCAACCTTATCTCTATCATTGATCTGTCACCAACACGAGGAGAGTTGTTGATATAACTCAACCAAAAGCCAAGATAGGCTAAGGAAATTGTTTTCGCGCTGACGTTGGCCTGGACACATGACCACCTTATACTAGTCCTACGATGGTGCTAACATGGCATTTAGGCAGTACATGTGTCACTTGGATTTGAATTATTCACCATTGCATATGGTGGGTTCCGCATGTCTAGATTTCACCCCCTGGTTGGCTCTAACAATGCTTTGTTGGAATATGACTTTAACTCCATGTGTACATTTATGTGGTGGGGGAAATCAACATGGACGATAAGGAAATAAAACATGTTGTGGTGAACATGCATTTCACCGACGATGATGTCGCCATAGGTGATCGGTGGGTGCTTGCACTTGGTCCCTAGGATATGGTCCCATGATAAGCTACTTTTTACTCCCAATAAGCACTTGATTGCACAAAACTTTCCTTAGGTGAAAAATAAACATGGTTTCTCTATTTTTTCCTACATATTCATTGTAATAGTTTTTCCATTTTGACTCGGAGGCTTAGGAAGTTATCCCTTCGGCCACTAACACGTCCAACCTTGGCCTAATTACTTCAACAAACCTTCAAATATTTTCTAGGAACAAATATATCACTAACATTTAGTTCCAGCAGGGACAACACACCCCTATGATCTGTTGAGAAATGTAGACCGAGTGCCTTATCCTTCATACCTGAAAATTTATATGATATGTGACACAAAAAATTCTCAACAACTTATGTTGTTAGAAGCCTACCTACTTGCTAAAGATGTGCAACTTTTGAATTCCAGACCAAAGATGTGCATCCTGTCGATCAAATGGTTCTGCACAAGCAAACTAGAGAAATGGTTTTCTCCACGTTGGCACATGCTTCCACTACTACTTCCAGGTTACAAGTGTCTCTAAACAACGTCCAGACACAATTGAAGCTGGAGAAAATATCATCCTTTTCCAAGGACAACAGGATCAAGACATTGGAGGAGCTGGTCCTCAAGATCGGATACGATCCCTCGAATGTGAAAGCAGTCGAGGAGATGATCAAGAAGAAAAATGTAGACATAACATCTTTGAGGAAACAATTGAAGCTGCCACCAACAGTAGACTCGTAGGAAAAGGAAATAGCAGAGTCAGAAGGAGAAAAAGATGAGATGCTTAAGCTGATCATGGAACAGAATGCACAACTGAAAGAGATGGAAGCTGAGATGGAGAAGCTAGTGAAAGAGAAAGAACAGGTGAAACCCATGGAATCCATTCCATTGAGTGCAGTTCCACTCTCAGGAGTGAGCACAACATCACTAGCAGAAGTCCCATCGGTGAATCCACTGACGTCTTTGGAAAAGACGGTTGAATTGGCCAAATCTATGGAAGAGATGAACCTGCAGGAGACAGAGATTAGCAGGCTCAAAAAGGAGACTGAGAACCTTCAGGAACTCAAATCTTCTTATCAAACTAGTTTCTCCAAGGAAAACCAGGTGTTAGACCAGCTCAAACAAGATTTACAACAGCTCTGGAAGCAAATAGTGGCAGGTAAAACACTAGTCGGAGTCAAAGAAAGTGTCTGGACAAACATCACCAAGTCTATGAAGGAAATATGGCTAATGATACAGATTATGTTTGAGAAAAATGAATTGGTGCAGAGAAGTAAACAAGCCATCGAGAAGATCAGATCAGAACTGGGAGAGATGCCCACACAGGCTAATGAAATCATCAAATTCTTGAATTCTAAAACCAGAGAGGCGCTGGAAGAGTTGAGAATTGAGGACAGAACAGAGACCATCCTTGAGGTCAAAAGAGTCTTGACCAAGAGAGGATTGATGCTACAGCTAGAAGAAAAGGTTCAGGCCATGGACCTAGGTGTACAAAAGTTTTTCAGCAAGATTGAGGCTCTACAAAAGAAATGTGTTCCTAGTTTGAAGGTGATAAATGACAAACTAATGACACTCCCAGACTACAAAAAGAGACTAGCCGATGTGGCTAAGGATAGTTCGAAGTTTTCAGGAATTCAAGGCAACATCACTAACAAGGCATTCCTAGATGCACTTCAGTTGGACATCAGCATTCAGCATGAAATTTGGTATATCTTCATCACCAAGCCTACTTTTCTAAGTACACAGAGATGGATGAAGTCTACCTTAGGTTACTCAAAGTCAGCATTCCCGATCATCTTCGATGGGAAGAACTTTGCGACCTGATCGAGTAATCGATGAGCTGTCCTAGCCCAGTCATCTATCCAGTCAGATGAGGTCGTGCAAAGACCTCAACAACGGTTCACCCAGAACACAACATGCAGTTGCGACACATCATCAAACAATTTCCTAGATTCTTGTAATTTGTTAAGTTAGTTAGGCTAAAAATAGATTTACCATGTCCTGATCTTCAATGACAGGATAGTTTGTAATTTTGGGTTATAAATACTTCACTTTTTGAAGTATTGAAGGTTGATCTTTACGCCCTGCGAGCTATCAGACTGTAATATTTTTCAAGAGATCTTCCATTAATACAAAAAGGCATTTTTACAGGATTCTTGCGTGTATTCACTGGTGATGTGTTTCTTTCTAAGTTAAATGTTATTCTCTCTTAGTTATCACACTATCTGCTAAATATAATCTTTGAAAGTAATGAATGTTGCAGGATTTATCTTTGTATACCCTATTTCTCACTTTGAAAGATTTTAGTGTTTCATCTTCTGATTTTATGATAAAGAAATTCTTAACTACTTCTTTGTTGTAATTGACATTCTCACCTTTTACACTATTTCCTCATTTATGCTGCTAAAGGAATCCAACGATTACATTATCTCGCCCTGTGAAAAGTTTCTTTTCTTTCTGTTTTAGATTTTATTTCATGATACAAACCCCATAGCCCAATGGATGTGTAAACACTCTCAGCCAACCCAACGAAAACTACAACAACAAAACCAACATATTTTATTTACCTAGCCTAATATTTTAAATTTGAAACATATCTAAATCATATAGAGAGATCCCTCTATGAAGTTGGTAGGGATAGATCCCAGCTTCGAAGTGGTTGGATAAAGTTACCTCCCGTAGATTTCTTCTTTCCTGACAACCTCTAGGAAATTTACAGAGCGTTAACATTTCATACAACCAAGATTAAAAGGGAGATGTAATGGTGAATTAGAGGTAAGAACAAAATAAACATACAAGGAAATGTTAAGAATGAATCTTTAGCTTATGTGAAATGAATCGCATGCTAAGAAATTAAGAATTCATCAACTCTAACAAGTATAAATGGATTAATAAACATATGATTCAAATAGTTAAGAACTTCATAAACTTAAATTCAAGGAGGTACCCTCTACATATCATTAAAATGAGAAAACAAATGATAAGAAATGGCCATTCCTTCAGAGGAAATTACTTCTATATCAGGATTAAACATGATGTAGTAACACTGAACACAAGGTAAAACCCATTTTCTAAGATTTTATAAATCAGATATAATACAAGAAAATAAAAAATGGGAGGAGATGCTTTACAAGAACACAAAACTATAAGGATGAATTACAGACCAAAACTTAAATGCATGGGATAAATATTTGGTTTCTTGATGCATTTACCAACTGACTGTGCTCAAGGTTTCTGTGGTCGACCAACTCTAGTTACAAGAAACTGTTTAACTCCCCAAAGTGCCGACCTTGATAATGGGAATTTGTGTTATATTTGATTCCTCTCAATCATGTCCTAAAATACGTTTTCAAACCTCTAACATCTTCTTGAAACCCTTTCCAACTTCTTGATTCTTGAGTGGTGTTTCTCTAGTAAAAAATGAATAAATTACTTTCGCCTGTTGGATTTCTATTATGCATGAGATCATGGAGAAACTGGAGATTCACAAGTAGAAATATCCACTTGAGATCTGTCCCTGAAGAGTTCATGTAATCATTTTCCTTTTGGCCAAAAGATCGAAATATCAACTACACAGATCGCACAACTCAGTAGCTATTGGATCGGTTTCGACGAGTAATCTCAATTGTTGAATGGAGGTGCACATGTCAGAGCTATAGGGGTTTGAAAATGTGTAAAAAAAATCAATATTCAGATCATATTGATCATATTTGGATTGTTGATCAGAGTTTTAATAGGATGGGATTTGGGTTGTTGATCAGGGTACTAGAGATGGACTGGCAGTCGTCAGTCTAGCTCGACCATGTGAAAAAATTTGGCTAAGGAAAATATATCATGCTGACGCCATCCTAGATGAGTGGCAATCCTTTATTCACCCACACTAATAATTATGTGGCAGAGAGACATGACAGGTGTTGCCCATATTCGATATGCTTTGGGGTTCCTATGGCGTGTTCCACCTTTCCACATGGCAACTTCTGATTGACTCTGACAGGGCTCTGCCAGTAGGATAACATGACTCCTAGTTGAGAAGATTTGATACCTAGGAGAAGGTATGGACCATTGATCGAGCCACTTGAAAAAGGTCTGAGAGAAGATCTGGAAATTCCATCAGAGGTGCACATGAGAGTGGTCGGGGTCTGCTCTTCCAAAATGAATCTGAAAAGGTAAATCTAATATTAAATCTCAACTGTTGATTTGGAGTTGCACAGAGAGGTCTGAATATGTACGAGAACCATTGATCTGGCTTGACCAAGGACCCAAAAATGGCTAAGGAAAATATGGTCAGGTTGACGTCACTATGGACATGTAGTGTATTTTTACTAGCCCACAATGGCACTGATGTGGCAGGGGAGTGGGACACATGTCACCCATTTTTTGTGTGTTGACCTATGTATCTGGAGGGTTCCACTTATCCATGTGGCATTATCTGATTGGACCTGACAGTTCTTTTCCTGCGAGATGACATAACACATGGCCGAGAGGCTTAGACCTAAAGAGAAAGTTTGGATCATTGATTGGTCCCACTTGAAAAGGGTACGAAAGGATATTAACCGTCCTTTGGAGTGGAACATCGCAGTGGTCAGGGTATACTATGGGGAAAATCCACCTATACTGGGTCTAAGGTAAAGGCAGAGTGCTAACTCCCTTAAAATACTATTCTACACTTAAGATACCCTAAAACCATCTAAACAAAGTGATAAGAGAGAAAGGAAAGAGAGTTAATGAGTGCACCTTTAGTCCTTGCAGTTGGTGTAGATCTAGTTCGCCTGTTACCACCTCCTAGATCACGGAGCTCCTCCCAAAGATGACCTGCAAAAGATTAGGAATACAATGCAACAACATATGCAATCTCTATTGACCACTTTAAAAGTCTAGACATAGACATAAATGCCCAAATTAACAAAAGCATGTAAATATATGGTTTTGGGACAAGGATGAACTCTTTTATTCAATTTCAAGATAAAAAGGATTACAACCTTTGTCGGAAACCGCTCCACGAACCAAGTCCAGGCTCTTCTTTCGTGGCTCCAAGTGCATCAATCCCACATTATCTTCTCGCAACCAACATATCACCAAGGGAAGGAGGAAGGGTTGCATAAGGAGAAAGGTTGGAGGGGAAGGCTAAGGATAAAACTCAGAATATGATGCAAATCATTGGCTAAGAAAGGGAAGGGAGTTTAGCAGAGTTTTCTTATTCTCTTGCTCATGTTCATAAATCACTCCCCAAGACCTATTTTTGTATTATAAACATATGTTTATTCAGTTTGGGGATGGGCTACAAGAGTTAAAATGGTTAGGAAACCCTCCATAGCCCGTAAACTTCACTAAATTCCACACAATTTTATATTTTTTGCAAATTTTGGAGGTAAACGCAGACTAACTAGCATGCAACATGTGTATGTACGCACGCTATGAGTTCAGCAGGGCGCGTGCACTCTCCAAAAAATGGTTTTAAAAAAAGAAGCCTCAACTGTATTTTGGAAAATTATGAAAATGGAAGGGCCAATGTCTTGTATGCATAGATAAGTCATTTTGGACTATAATAGATGCCCCCTAATGTGTGAGGTCAAAAGAGAAACTAATGGATGAAATATATTACAATATCTTTAAACAGTGGGAAGGAATGGAGTTGAGTGAGCTTGATACAAGTTTTCATGAGTGTGCCATCTGCAAAATAATGATAATCTCTCTGAGGCGGGAATACCCATGCTCGAGATGAAATAAGCATGGCTTCCAATCAAGTACACTACAGATCCATGTCATATATGACTACTAGACAAAATATAAATGTCCATATAAAGTGTAGCCATGAACAATACACATTGGATCTACATCTCAATATCATATGAAGATATACAAGTACAATATGATATGAATCTTCAAGAAGCATTAATTCCTATGGTTGGAGATGAGGACTTCATAGCTTGAGCAACAATCTCGAGATCTTCAAAACTCAAGTAGGAGTACAATAGGAGTGTAAGACTCACTACTTTGAGGTCTTCGAAATGTTGTCGAGTAAAGACTGGAAGATATCAATCATCAGGCATATATATTCATTGATTTTGAATCCGAACTTGACTGGACTCTCGAGATGACCGACTCATGAAGGTTAAGAGATCAACTGCGGAATGGCCAACTCAGGTTGGATAAAACTTCCCTTGGACAAATTAATGACAAAATGATGAGACTTAGTAAAGACACTATTGACATAAGTATGTGATACAAGAGGCACCACAAACTCGCCATATGTTTGTAAGAGTAACCAAATGGAGGAGGACAAAAATCTATGTATCGAGAGCAACTTCCTAAGGTAATACTAGATCCCAATGCTTGGAGAAAAAATGAAAGGATGTGATTTGTAGAAGGGAGACTATCTTGCTGCTGAAAAAAGAGAATGCATATCTCGTCCTGTCTTTTTGGAATATTTGATTTTTTTTGTTGTCTTTTTCAATTTTTTAACGAGCTTGAAAAAGAATAAAAGAATGCTACATTACAAAGGAGGAACGAGTGTCGCAGGAAAGAAAAATAGTTCCAAGCGCATGGAACATATTGATGCTCAGTGTAAGGAGACATGTGTAGGATAAAGACACTCAGGAAAATTCCTCCATGGGTCAAGGTGTCAGATCGCGAGGGAAAAAGTGCTACAAGGCTTGCGTTTAAGGAATGCTTTGAAGGTTAAGTTAATAGAAACATGAAGCGAGCATTAGGCCAAATATACAAGGATGAGGCATGCAATGCAATTAAGACACATCAAGACTCCTTCCATGTGAATTTTTAGAATCCCAGAGAAGGTAAGATCGGTGGTTTTTCACATTTAGAGAGTCTGAAAAACATGAAAAGAAGACTCCAGAGTGTTCCTTTTTCATAATTAGTCCAGTTGTTTCTAAAAAGGGTTAAAATTATACCAAAAGGATGTCTCTCCAAAACCATTTTAATGAGTGTGACTGAAACAAGATCACTTGACTATCTTTTCAATTTTAAGGCGTCTGAAAAGAGCTTAACTATGAACTCACCACTTTTTTCTAAGTTTAGTCTCCTTAGCCTGAAAAAGTATAAAATATAACTTAGGAGAACTCTCCCAGCGAGACATGTCTCATGAGGTGTACATTTTTATTAGATAATCTATTGGTCGGAAAAAGGGTTAAAATTATGCCAAATAGATATTCCTTCTGGACCAATTAACAAGTGTGAAAGGAACAAGGTCACTCGACAATATTTTCATATTTAGGGAGTCTGAAAAGAGCTTAACTATAGACTCCCAGGGGGGTTCCTTTTTTTAAGATAATCTCCAAGGCCTGAAAAAGAGATAAACCAAAACCAAGAAGAATGTCCCTTTTTCGAAAATTTAATCCCTCAGGCTCGAAAAAGGGTTAAACTTAAGCCTGAGAATACTCTCCTAGCAAACCGAAACTCCTAGGGAATACCCTTATTCATAAATTAACCGCCTGGACTGAAAAAGGGATAAACTACTGCCAGACAAATGTTTCTTCAAATTTTAGTTTGATGAGCATGAAGGGAAACAAGATCGCTTGACAATCTTTTCAATTTTAGAGAGTTTGAAAAGGGATTAATTAATAAAAATGAGACGAAAAAGAATAAATAATCTCTCGTTAAATGTTTCTTTCAAAGTTTTGAATGATCTTGAAAGAAAAAAAACCATGCTCTTAGGGATTCCTTCAGGTATAAGCCAAAAAAAAGATGAAGAGGAATAATGAGGCTTCAACACAAAGTCATGGAGAGACTAAACGAGACTCTCGTGCCTATGAAGTACTTCATCATGGGCACCAAATGGAAAGCAAGGCTCTAACAAGAATTCCCATGGAAGGGAGGCTCTACCACATAAAGTATGACACACTTATCAACAAGGAAGGTTAGTGTCACAATTTGGTGGGGTTGATCCTAAGGCTAAATGAACCAAGAAACAGATAATGAAAAAAATGCAAGTAGGAAAAAATCTAACCTACATGTCAGTTTCAAAGTCATTACTTGTCAGAACAGATAGATACAACTAAAAAATGTCAAATAAAAATGTCTCCAAGATCCTGTATATAAGGCCAATAACACTCATCTAGAAGTTAATAAATCCAATATAGATAGAAACTTCAGAAAATAAGAGGTGCTACTGAATACAAAACTTGAAAACAACAAACTTGGACTATACAATATGTAAAAGCTACCACATAGCCTTACGGCTCATCCATGGTATTATTTCAGGTATATCCCTCTGCTAGGATCTAACCAAGAGTCTCTTCGATAGTCAACCTAGAAAGTCTCCCAAAAGGGAAGAAAACACAAACCACAGTGTAAGTCTTCCCAAGGTATAAGTCTTCCCTTGGTATAGAAACTGTATTCATGGCTTCAAGGATAGCCTCATTCGAAGGAAATTCAAAAACCAAGAAATCCTGCAAATGAGGAGGGTCAAAAGTCCCAAAGGGCGAAGAAAACTGACCATATTCCATGACGATGAATGTTTTGGCTAGCACTAGTAGAGTCTATCAACAAAAAATAACAAGCACGAGGGTTTGAGGATCTACAAACAATGAGATCATACTCAAAAGGAGACTCAATATTACTCGGACCAAGAGGGAGAAACAAGGGCTCCCATGCCCCCGTTGGATAACAAAACTAATCAATTTATGAGACCGTGTCTTAAGAAGGAAAACATTATTACAAAGGTTCCTACTCATAAGCAATTGAACATTGAGGATAAGACACCACATAATTAACCTGTGGCAGGGTAGAGTCTACACGAACACTAGGAACATATAAAGGGGAAGCCTAAACTAATGTTGAATTAATATGGTGATTATTAGATTCCAATTGGTTGATAGTGATAATGTTTCCATTGTGAGGGAAATGCATCACCCGAAAGAGCGTAAACACCACAACATTCATAGCATATACATAATCACGCCCAAGAATCATATTGAAATCTAATGGGCCTTGTACCACTAAAAAATCAACAAGGACAATCTTCCCACCTAACAAGATAGGAAATTGAGGAAGAATCCCCAAATACTCACTAGGACGTCTGTCAAAATCCAACAAATCATGCGAAGCAGACACAATCTCAGGAGATCCCAAAGCTTTCCAAGCCAAGAATGATAAAATTCTTTCGGAGGCTCTTTCATCTACAATACATCAAAAAATGTATTTTGAATTAAATTCAACCCTTATTTGAAAGGGTTTAGAAGAAGGAAGACGAGGTTCAACAAGATCATTCCAATCAAAAGAAACCATCCTATGACTTGTAGGGGGCGTTCTCGAAGTGAGTGGAATGCCCCCTCATTCTGAAATTACTGAAATGGAAATGTTAAGAACATAGTCGGTAGACACATCACTCCATATTAGAAGAGTGGGATCAACCAAATATTGCATTGGTGTGACCACCTTGGTAGAATCAACACTCTCCAAGAGAAGAGTGGAATCAACCAAAGATTACATCGACATGACCACTTTGGTAGACTCGATAATATCCAAGAGAAGAGTGGTATCATTCGAAGATTGCATTGGCATGACCACTTTGGTAGACTCGACACTCTCCAAGAGAAGAGTGGGATTGGCTGAAGATTGCATCAGTGTGACCACTTTGTCAACCATTGAATGAATAGGCTGCAAGACAACATGGCCTGAAGTTGCATCACCTCCCAAAACAGGAGTGGTATCAACCAAATATTGCATCGGCATGAACACTTCATCAACCAAAGGCTGAATAGACTGTGAGGTAACCTCAGAAGACTCAAAATAAGAAGAGCTTGTAGACAGGGACCACAATCTTCGTGCTTCTAGAAGGCCATGGCATAAATGGTTAAGGTGATCTCCCTTGCAAATATTACAAGGGAAATTAGGCTTACATCCTATCCGTGTAGGTTTCTCAACAGAATCAATGCCCCTAGCATGAATAACAATGGTTGGTTGCATATCTCTCATATGACTCGCATTGACTAGACACGTGCCCCCAACATGACTCGTAGCGGTTGGTTGATTGTCTTCAACATGACTAGAAAAGGTTGTTGACATATCACTTGTATGACTTGCATTGACAAGAATCATGCCCCCAACATGACTTGTAGTGGTTGGTTGCACATCTCCAACATGATTTTCTAAGGTTGGTGATTGGTCGATAACTTGACTTGCAAAGGCTACATACCTATCACCAGTATGACTAGCAGTGATTGGAATCTTTCCCCCAACATGACTTGTAGAGGTTGGGTGCTTTCCCCCAACATGACTTGTAGAGGTTGGGTGTTGGTATTCAACTTGAATTGCAGAAGTTGATGACCTATATCCAACATGACTCATAGAGGTTGGTGACTTCTTCTTCCTATTCTTCCTCTTTCTAGTAGCTAGACTTTCACCAGAGAAGGAAGAAGGAGGAGGAGAAGACTTTGTTGATGAAGGAACATCAACATGATTCCAATGACATAAGGTTCTTAATTGGGAAGCGTCAAGAGAATCCGTGACATTTGGAATAGTACCCAACCAAACTGATAGTCCCACATTCAACCTAGGAATGTACAAAATGGCTATTAAAGGGACACCAACGTTTCCAAATAAAGGAAAAGCACAAGAATCCCCTTGCAAAGGGGTTCTTTGGTTGGTATCTTCATTAAATTTAGCCATGATGATATTAAGCATAGGTTCTCCCCTTGGAGGATTGTTCAAGTCCATAAAAGTCTCACACAATGACTTTGGCGAACTATTGTTATAAAAATATATGCCTATAAGGAGGCGGCTCCACGTTTCTAAGTGGAATACCAAAAATTCCTCACGATCGGTGGAGTGGGAAGTATACCACCTTAGGTCAGATACCCAAAGAAATGACTGACTAACTCGCTATGGAAAACTAGGGATCACATAACACACCACTAAGAAGAAAATTCTAAAAAGATACAAGCCAAACAAACAACCCTTCTATATGCTTCCAACCTAGGGAGATGAAGTCTCGATAGTCCAAAGCATTCACAAAGGATAATGGTTGGCTAGGAGAAGTAGTTACTCAGACCTCCAACTGATGATCCCTTTGGGTGTCACATAGAGAATATAGAGTCTACCTCAGGTACCGTGATACACCCCTCGTAGTCACATGTGTGTAAACTTATATAATGGAAACTAGGCCACCAACTTGTAATCAACAACTAGGGGGTATAGTCGACAACCGAGCGAGTGTATGGGCAGGGTAACTAAGCCCAAAGATCCTCTTGAGGCCTGAAACACAACAGGGCCAAAATCACTCTTAGAGTACCTTGGATGGATCTAAGTGTCTCAAAGGTCTGACACAAGTCAAGCCAACAATGCTACAAGATTCACCCCCAATACACACTCTCCCATACAGTTTGTTGAGATCAGGAGTGGATATCTTCATCAACGTCCTCCATGCAGCCTTGTGTTTGACTCCCGTGGGAGAGGATTTTCCCAGATTGAGTAATTACAAGGTGTATTTTTCACGCCCTAGAACATATACCTAAGTTAAGTTTTGGTTGGAGTTGGAGAGTTTACTTATCCACACCTAATCCAAGGCCCTATCCTAAGCTATTGGTGAAACCTAGAAAAAATGTTACTAATATATTTTAGATTAGCACGTTCATTTTAGGGGATTTTATTACTCAAGGAACATAAGTGCAACTCATGTTCTTTTAGACTTTTGCAAAAATTAAACTTATAATAACATTGGCAAAGAAAACTGTACACTATTTATACAAATGAAAAAGAGCTTCAAGCAAAAATCATGAACAATCCTTCAAACTTGAAAATGCAATCTTTTTTCCTTTCCATGCAAAATGCACAATGCAACTTTCGAGTGAAAAAAAGAGAAAATGAAAGGATTTTCTTTCTTATTTTTCTTTTGAAATTCTTTCAAGATGAGAATAAAACATAACCCTATGCTAATTATTTTTCTTTTTCAAATAAAAATGAAAATAAAATGCAAAGAAAGAAAGAGACCTAAAAAACTAGGTTTTATTTTTATATTTTCTTCTAATCAAAGCAAAACTAATCCAAAAATTCAAGCTAAAAATAAGCCAAAAATGCTTGGAAACACAAAGAGACACGAGGATTTCATTTTTTATTTCATAAGCAATATGAGCATGTAAATTGTCTCAACCCTAAACAACAAAGGATTTTGGAACTTAGGAAGACCTGGGAACCACAAGTTTCTTGTAGGAAAAGGAAAATCTTTTGAAAAAATTCTCCAAAACAATAGATACATGTTATGTGCATGGCCAACCTATGTATGTAGGCAGACTGTATATAATCCAGACTGCATATGTACATGTGTTGTATAGAGAACATGGAACGTACACCTCTATAAATTTTCAAAAAAGAAAAATTTTGGAAAGACAACTTGGGCAAGGGAAGCTGGTAGGCACCTGGAACGTGATTAGAGACCCAACCTGACTCGGAACACTTAGAAAACTCAGAAAAAAAATGAAAACCAAATATAACGAATATCTCCCACTAAGACCCTAGAGAGACTCCCCGGTGGATTTGCCAATTCCGCTATAGGAAAAATCCCCCTATACTAGGTCTAAGGTAAAGGCAGAGTGCTAACTCCCTTAAAATATTGTTCTACCCTTAAGCTACCCTAAAACTATGTAAACAAAATGATGAGAGAGAAAGGAAAGAGATTTAATAAGGGAACATTTAGTCCTTGTGGTTGGTGTTGACTGTTTTCGCTTGTTACCACCTCCTAGATCATAGATCTCCTCCCAAAGCTGACCTGCAAAATATTAGGAATACAAGGAAACAACATATGCAATCTCTACCGACCACTTTAAAATTCTAGACATAGATATAAATTCTCAAATTAACAAAAGCATGTACATAGGGTTTTGAGACAAGGATGAACTCTTTTATTCAATTTCAAGATAAAAAGGATTACAACCTTTGTTGGAAACCACTCCACAAACCAAGTTTGGGCTTCTCTGTTGTGGCTCCAAGTGCATCAATCCCACATTATCTTAGCACAACCAACATATCACCAAGGGAAGGAGGATGGGTTGCCTAAGGAGAAAGGCTAGAGGGGAAGGTTGAGGCTAAAACTCAAAATAGGATGCAAATCATTGGCTAAGAAAGGGAAGGGATTTTGACAAAGTTTTCTTATTCTCTTTCTCATATTCATAAATGGCTCCTCAAGGCCTCTTTTTATATGAGAAAAATATGGTTATTCAGTTTGACGATGGGATACAAGGGGTAAAATGGTTAGGAAACCCTTCATAACCTGTAAACTCCACCAGATTTCATGCAATTTTATTTTTTTTGCAACTTTTGGAGGTAAACACGGAATAACTAGCATGAAACATGCATGTGTACGTGGGATAACTAGCATGCAACACACATATGTACACGAGATATAAGTTTAGCAGGGCGCGTACACTCTCCAAAAAATGATTTTTAAAAAGGAAGCCTCAACAGTATTTTGGCAAAGTATGCAAATGGAAGGGGCAAATCTTGTATGCATAGACAAGGTATTTTGGACTATAACAAGATCTGTTATTCAAACATGAATACAACGAGGGGAATTCAAGACCGTATCTCGATTGTTGATATGGATTTGTGCCAGGAGGTCCAAAAATGCATGAGATCTATTGATTTGGCTTGACCAAGAATCCAAAATAGTTTAAGGAAAAGATCATTATGCTGAAATCATATAGGATACGTGGTGGCTTTCTATTTTCCCACGATGGTGCCGAGGTGGTAGAGGAATGGGACACGTGTCACCCCATTTCAAGACATTTACCTGTGCATCCATTAGGTTCCACATGCCCACTTGGCAGCTCTGGTTTAGCTCTAACAGTGACACGTTGGCATGTTGAGCTTTCATCTCTTGTGCATTTCACTAATAATGATCTCAACCATTATTTTCTCCACTAATATTTTGTTGAAACAAGGATAGCCATTGAATCAGGCTCAACAAAAAGATAGAAATTACTAAGGCATTGATTAAGGCATGTCGATGTCACCTTGGACATTTGATTACTTTTCACTAGTCTACACTAGTGCTGAAGTGGCAGCCAGGTGTGACATGTGTCACCCATTTTTTGGAATATTGACCTGTATGTCTGGAGGGTTCTCCTATCCACATGTCAGGCATTGGTTGGCTATGAAAATGCTTTGTTGGCATGCAGAGATTTTATCTCTTTCTTAGCGTAACCTTTTTCGTTGACGACTTCATCATCATCGACACTATGTAACTTGAGCTAAGGGGGAAATCCCAATGGAATTTTTCGACGAAGACCCCCAACCTGATCTCTACCATTGATCTATTACCAACACGAGGAGATCTATTGATATGGATCGACCAAAATTCAAGATCGGTTAAGGAAATTATTATCTCACTGACATTGGCCTAAACACACAACACACTTATATTGGTCCCACTATGGTGTTGACATGGTAGCTAGGCAGGGCACATGCCACCTAGATTTGAAATATTCACCTGTGCATCCAGTGGGTTCCACATGTGGACGTGTCACCCCATGGTTGGCTCTGAAAGCGCTTTGTTGGCATGCTACTTTATCTCCACATGTACATTGATGTGGCAGGGGAAATCATCGTCAACGATAAGGAAATAAAACATGTTGTGGTGAACATGCATTTCACCGATGATGATGTCATCATCGATAATCGGTGGGTTCTCGCACTTGGTCCCTAGGCTATGGTCCTGTGATACCCCCTTTTAATTCCCAATAAGCGCTTGAGCACTCAAAACTTTCCTTGGGTGAAAAATAAACATGGTTTCTCTATTGTTTCCTCCATCTTCCTTGTAATAGTTTTTCCATTTTGACTCAAAGGATTAGGAAGTTATCCCTTCAACCACTATTCTATCCAACCTTGGCCCGATTACTTTAGAAAACCTTCTAATATTTTCTAGGAAAAAATATATCACTAACATACTCCAGGAATAAAGTACATATTGATGCTTCTGCACAGAAACCTGCATATACTAATCAAGGAGCCCAGAGACAACCACAACGAAGTCAAAAGAAGAAGACATTTTGGTACTGTGGAAATACTCAACATGTCAAGAACAAATTCTTCAATAAGCAAGATGATTTAGAGGAGAAGGTTAAGAGACTTGAAGGAGACATATCGATTGTTCATTGATCTGCTGATAATTTCACCTTCCAAATTGGAACTTCTGAGGCCTTGATGTCTCACACTGTGCAAAACAAATGAGTTTTCAACTCTGGGTGCACTCATCATATGGTGAAAGATGCCACTTTATTCATAATATTGAATAAAGATGAAGACATTAGAATCTATGTTGTTGATGATTTTACTTTGGATGTTGTTGGTTAGGGTGATGTAACATGTCGACATGGTAAAATTATATATGTCTATCATGTACGAAATATCAGTTTCAATCTGTTGTCAGTTGGCCAGTTGAATAAGATCTGTAAGATAGTGGAATTATGGCCAAATCAGTTCTATGTTTGGGATTTGAAGAAAGGGAAGTCAATTGTCAATGATGGGCTTCTAAACCCGACGAACAACTTATACAATTTATGTGACTCGAATTGACCTAAATTTGAACCAGATGCACTTATTTCTCACACTGATGAGTGTTGGAGATATTACAAACTCACCTAGGATATTTGTCCATATTTTCCTATGTTTATTAGTCATTATTGAGGGTCTCCTATTTTTTTAGGAACCTCTCCTACATTCTAGGAGAGTATTGTCTTCAGTTGACTAGTGGAGTGGAGTCATTCAGGGTAACTTTGGTTTTATCACCAATTAACCTCAGGATCATCATCGGGAATGCACACTTATCTTGGGATCATCACCAGAAAGGTGCATTCATTGTACATGCTTGATATCCTCCTCATTTCACTCCAGTCTATCCAGTTAACTAAAGAATGCATGACTAGTTGACTAGGACTAGGTGGCAATTAACTCCCTTAAATTCCCGAGTGTGTCGAGATCTCTCTAGACCACCAATATGGCACATTATTTGAGCTATGCACAATATATCATGTGTATTTTTCCATTCATTCATTTTGTTAATGAAATTACATATATATATATTGTGGTTAAAAGTGGTATAAGTTCTCATATTGATTCACCCAACCCCCTCTTAGTATTCCAGCAATCACATCTAAACAAGAAAAAATAGAGATGGACACAAAAGAAAAGCACAAACTGATTTTGAATTCACAAGAATATTCAGTAATGAGACAGAGATGTACAAGGTCAAAGTTACTTACTCAAAGATAAGTCTCTAAACACCAATATGCTCACAAAACTCAGGACCAAACCTTTTCTTCCTTCCAAAAGGAAGAGTCCCCCACATTACATTACAAAATATCATTTAAATAGAAAAATACATTATGTAGACTATTCAGGATGTTACATACTTTTTCGGAATAAAATCTTATCTATAAACTGAAAATAAAATGAATCTTCAATCTGGTTGCAAGGAATCTGGAAATGATCATAACTTCTTACTGAATATCTAGAATTTGAAGTTGTCTTGCCAGGTGCTCTACCACCGATATGCTTTGAATGATAAAAAGTTGTCTGAATATGGTCATGATTTCCTGAAAATTAATTCTCGACCAACTGATCCATAATTGTTTCCTTCAAATCTGGGATTGACCTCTTGGGGTGTTGTAGTTTCCAGATGTTCAATCCATGACCCAAAATATGCTCAACCTTTGTTGATTTTGATGCCATGTTCTTATGGATCTAATCAATAAAATCAAGGATTTAATGGTTGGGAATTAGATCTGTCACTTTACTAAATGGAGAACTCAAACATCATTTTATACAACATAAAATATCTCTAGTTCATCATCATTTGACTTATGGTAAATAAATGTGTTGTTAGTTTTGTGAAAAATTAACATTTTCCAGTGTGGATTGTACTCCTATTATCACTTAATCCATCTTCCATCTTATATAAGATGGTTTTTAGGACATAACTATCTTATTTTTTATGAAACTACTTCATAGGTATGTCTATGTTGAGCCATATTTCCAAACCTTCCCACAAAATTAAACCTTCGCCATAGAAGAAACAATCTCGATCTAGTTCAAAATTGGCAAAGTTTCCAGGATCTTCCTTTGACAACCATCAGAAAGCTTTCAAATGAAACATATATTTATGCTTTTAAATGGCTCCAGAGGTATCATCAATAAACCCTTGTGACAGTCCTTTCAAGCCAGCAAGGAGAAATTTTGCCCAGACCCAAAGGACAATGAGAAAACATTGAGACCAAAACCACCTTGCCTAGGCATGAAAACTATTTCCTCCATGACACTATACAAATGCCTCTTTCCACTGATTGATTCCTATGTGCTTTCTCTTGGCATGGTTAATACTTTGGCATGATTTTTCATCTGACTTAATATTTGAACTTGAAACTTGGAATGTGCCCTTCGAAATTCCAACTCATCAATCCTTCAAAAGGAAAGTGATTTGCCTAATCACCATCAATTCTTCAAAGCACTCGCTGGGCACTTTCGACATTCTTACGAGTTCTCTTCACTCTAGACAACTCTTTAATCACTGGATATTTTGAGCAGACCAGCATTTCTCGAAACGTAGGCTCTCACGGGCACACTCAACACTCAGGTTTTTTTTATTTCGGTTAGGTTCTAATTAAAAAGAAAAAAAAAACTTTATTTCTTAGACACCGGAAGTAAGCAAACCAGCCAGCACTTTATTTCTTTACTCTAAAAACTTCCGGTAGCACTTGATTTATATGAATAAAAAGTTTGCGATGGTAGGAATGTAGCGAAGTTTGTGTAACTATAACAAAAGCTAAAAATTCTGGCGAACTAAATCCTGGTGCTGACATGTGGATGCAAATTTTTGAATTTTAATAGATTTAAAGAGTAAAAAAACCATTTATCCAAAATCAATTTTCCAAAATGATGAAGTTCTCAAACATCCTTCTTCCCCCTTTATAACAACTAATGAAATTAAGCATAGATTTCAGTTGGCAATTATTGTTATGCTAATGATGAGTTTCTAGATATGTGTAATAGTTTGATCATCTAATGTTTTTCTCGGTGAAAATGAATTCAATAAGCATCATTAACTAGGGGGAGAATGAATCTAATACATAAAAATCGACATTCAAGGATGCAGTGCTAGGTAAAGCACAACAATGATCAAAGGATATTGAAATGGTGGGTATAGGCAAGGATGACAAGGACACTACTACAGGGAAAACAAGTCTTGGATTTGACAAAATGAAGGTGAATGGATGCCATGCAGGCACAATGGAAAATCTAAGGTATGAAGTGACTTTGTCCAGTATTGGTAAATACATACACCACATGAAGAATCACACTTTAATAGGGAAATTCTTGGGTATTTGACCATCAAAAAAATTCCTCAATTGGTGGGTGAGCTCCAGATGGAAGATAAAAGGGAAAGTAGATTTACATCTGGGATCCAAAGGTTTCTTTACAACCATCTTTACTAATCCTACAGACAAAAACAAGGTGTTTCATGAAGGGTTTTATTTTTTCAATTCCGTTGGTATTCATCTTCTCTACTGGATGGAAATATTTTCTCCAGAGAGGGAAGACTTCATGGAAACCCCATTTTGGATAATGCTATACTCATCACCTCAAAAATTCCATGAATTATAGACATTAGAAGGCATAGGTAATACCCTGAGATCATTGGACCCATAGGTTACTAACCCTTCAAGGGAGAATCCTTCTCATCAAATCCGTCCTTAGCTCAATGCCCCTGTATCTTTTTTCAGTTCTAGCCGCACCTAAAGGAATCTTGAAAAACATTAGAAACCTTTAAAGAACCTTTCTTTGGGGGGGTGTTACCAAATAAAATAAATGGGCCCTAATTTATTGGGAAAAGATATTTCAGCCAAAGTCCCATGGTGGGGTTAGTATCAAGGATCTTGTTGGAATACATACAATTCTGAACTTTTTAGCTTTATACTTTTCACCTCATGAAAATATAATTTTACCCAAAGAAAGAAGAAACTTGGTAAATAGCATTTTAATTTTAAATCAAGTTCATTTGTTAGTTAGTTAATAACAAGGCGAGCACGATATCCGTCGTTAATGAATTTTTCATTTTGATCGAACGATCCTAATACCTCCAAAGTTATAGAGCCGCCTGAATTTTAAAGAAGTAAATCTCTAACAGTCACTTCGGAGCTCCACACTTCAGATGTTTCAATAAGTCTTAACAATAAAATCTCATAAACTCTGAAACTCGAAGGTGTCTACTCACAAATTTTCCTAAACCTTTTAAAAGCACAAGTCGTAGGACATGTGTACCTTTTGATTTTTTCTTGAGTTGACACGTGGCACCCATTTTTGACATTTTCATTGGAGGATTCACACAATTCTAAGTAACACGTGGAACATCCATTTTCTTGACACGCCATCCAGAATGATGTCATCTATAACACGTCACTACAGGAGATGATCCTTTGGGAATTTAACAAAGAATGAATTCATGAGTCACTGAAATATCAAAATGTTGAAGTATTAAACATTAAATAATGAAGTTAATCATGATCAAGAGATAATTAATGACTCCGCAGTTCGGATTTCAGACGTTTCCCCTATATCGTATTCTAAAATTTCTGAAGTTCGAACTTCCGAAATACTTAAAATTAAGTGCAATTAATTAAGACTTAAAATCAATTACTAGATAATTAATTGTTTTGCAGTTTTGGGTTTTGGGAAGTTCCTCTCGAGATACATTAAAAGTCCCCGAAGTCCGAACTCCCAAAACACTTGAAGTTAACGCACCATCTTAAACATGATTAGTTAAGGTTTTATAAGTGATTAATCAGAGATTAATCTTTTCACGGATTCAGGATTCGAGAAGTTCCCACTCTGTCACATCTAAAACCCTCGAACGTGAATCATCGAAGTGTTGATGGAATTTATGACTAATTAAGAATAATGATTCCAACGCAGATTGTATATCGCCAAGTAGACATTTCCATTAACGTTAATAAATTTTTCGTCAGTGAAGCTATACGAAAATCAATGAATCTGGTTTGAATAAAAGCACTTCGATTTCAAATTCATTTTCACCTTCCGCAATTAGCAAGTTTTATTTGTTTGAAAGACTCACAGATTTTCTCTGCAACAGGTAAATTCACTCTGTTTACTTAGAAATTATGGCACCACAGAAGATAATGAAAAATCTTGATGCGGTGGGCGAGGATTCAAACCCAAATGCAGACATTCTTTCGGACACCACGTCGCGAGCCACTGGCACTATTAAAACTTAGACACAGGTTTTCGATATTCTGGAATGCGAAATCATCAACCAAGAGGACAACGCCAAAAAAGAAGATGATACTTATACAACTAAACACAGACACATAGCATAGTTAGAGATGCACAAGATAGTGGCACGACCGAGACTCATGCCCTATAACAACATGATAAGATGGGCCTTGGAGCACATTAACATCCAGACCAGGAGCATCATCAACCATCAAAAGGTTTTCTTTGGCTCTTTCCGACCATAACATTTGCAAGTAATGTATAAACTCTCCTCTAATCCTAAATATACATACAATGCTACATTCATTCTAGAGTTCGAGCAAAAGGAATGTGTCCAGTACGCCAGGAGTTATCACGATATAATCAGGTCCTGGTGGGGGAATCCAGAAAGATTCATAACCGACGCTCATGGTATATATGCTACAACATCTTTGGATGCTCATATAGTGTATGTAGACATGATGCTCTGTCGATTGTTTGGGAAGAATATTCCTACGTATTTCTTGGTGGAATGGGTATCCATCATGAACGAGGTAGTAGAGGGTTTCACTTTCAATTGGGCCAAAATGTTGTCTGATAACTTGACCAAGGGAATTGTCGAATATAAAACAACTAAATCAAAAGGACAGTGTGCCCCCTTTTACATGTCGAAATATATCATGGATGCGATCTGTTTCATGACACATTTTCCATTGATGAATTGGAGATGGACCCTGACCAGTGCTGAGCCCATTCGTTTTTATCACTCCAAATTGTGGGAGGAGAAAGTTAAAGATTTCTTTTACGAAATCTTTCACAATGTTGTAGTTCCTGTTCACATAGCCTTGTATGGTCACCCACCTCCCCAGATTTCAGATAAGATTATAGGAAACCTGGGTAAGATAGTAGATTGGTTTATTGAGGATAACTTCTCCTACATCAGAGTTTTTGGGTGCTTAGTTCCTCCTCATTCTCTGCCATGATTTCTACCCGACCGGATGGTATGCAGAGAAATGGTGTACCAGAAAGTGACAGGAGGCATTAGCAAGGAGCTCAAGGCAGCTCAGAAAAAGGTGACGCATACCTCCCCGAACCTCGGGCCGAAGTCCACTCACAGGATCATTCTTTGTTTCCTTCGAGCCGGATCAACTCTTTTGATTCCCTGCTGGAATATCCTTCCAATCGAGCCGGATCGGCTCAACTCCCCGCTACAAATCCCCCTTATCCTTCCTCCATGTTCTCAACCAAAGGAAACTAGGTTATCACATCCCTATGTGCCTTGTTAGGTTATTATTCAGATCAGTGGGTGGATGAACCCATTCTGGGATTTTTGTCTATTTTCTCCACCGATGAGAAGCCTACTATAGAGTTCGACTTCAGCACGTTCCTGGCGAACAATATTCATGAGCAATTTGTCAATTTCGCCACAGAAGGCATGTTCCGATATTCTTCAGTACTGGCATACCTGCTCATTTTCTTCCAAGCGGACAAATTTTATTTTTCCATGCAGAAGATGGACGGAGATGGCATACCCCAGGCAGTAACCGCATGGACTTCCCTTCTTAGACACAACTCCACAGAATTCAGTTTCAAGTAGTTCATTGATCAATTCTACCACTCAGTGGTGAGTATGCTCAGCGATAGACCCGAACCTAGGATTAATGACGAACTTCAAAGGATCCTACATCTCTCGAATCATACAAAGACTGGTGATTGGTACCTGTACCAAGATCACACTGAGAATAGAGTCTATGGGTGCGAGTTGGCCCCATATAAACTACCCAAATACTTACCTGTCAGAATTTTTTCTCTGGAATACATAACGCAGATGATAAACTTGGATGATATTCACTTTGTGTCTTTAAAGAAAAAGCAACAACTCAGAATCAAAGGGCAGATTGGTTCTTTCATCTACAACAATCGAGGCGTTGGGGAGGAAGCAGACAGGCTGCTGAAGGAAATGAAATTCTTCATGAGTTTCACATGGCACTACGATCCATGCGGGATCATTTCAGAGATGAGGATAAAAAACAAGAATATCCCGTATGTCCATGAATCTAGGCCCGAGGTAGAGAAATTTACAAACCAGACAGGATGGGAACCAAACACTTTGGTTGAAACAGAACAATAGGACCCCCCGGTCACTGTGTCACAGACAACCACATCACAGGCTCTGAAGGAGAAAACACCTAGGTAGGATCTGTCACCTCCTATCACTGAAGTGTCATTAGAAAAAATTCAACTGCATACCAAGAGGCCAAAAACTAGTCTAGCTCCTGACCCGTTTGGAGAAAAGGAAATTCCATCCACTACAG
Source organism: Picea glauca (assembly GCA_000966675.3). Classification (NCBI taxonomy): domain Eukaryota; kingdom Viridiplantae; phylum Streptophyta; class Pinopsida; order Pinales; family Pinaceae; genus Picea; species Picea glauca. Next base: position 782,353 of record JZKD02S0637545.1, read on the forward strand.
TGATAGAGGTTGATCGGTCGCTCCTCAAAACAAGAAGCAAGAAAATTATAACCACTGTGTTACCAAAGAAGACTACAGATACTCCACCAATCAGCCAGCCAGGCAAGACAGGACCAAAGCTGAGCATCTTTGAGAAATATGACTTGATCAAGAAAAAGAATCAAACTCTGACCAACAACACATATGCCCAATTCTGGAAGAAGACGTCGACTGCACAACATAGGCTGCTATCGGTGTTCGACACGGAGAAGGGCAAAATGCACATGGAATTTCTCTAAGTGCAGGTACCAAACCCAAAGGTAATCACCGATTACAAAAGGGAAACTTTTGAATTCCAGACCAAAGATGTGCATCCTGCTGATCAAATGGTTCTGCACATGAAAACTGGAGAAATGGTTTGCTCCACATTGGCACATGCTTCCACTACTACTTCCAGGTTACAAGTGTCTCTGAACAACGTCCAGACATAGTTGAAGCTGGAGAAAATATCATCCTTTGCCAAGGACAATAGGATCAAGACATTGGATGAGCTGGTCCTCAAGATCGGGTACTCTTAAAACTTCTGGTAGCATTTGATTTATATGAATAAAAAGTTTGCGATGGTAGGAATGTAGTGAAGTTTGTGTAACTATAACAAAAGCTAAAAATTCTGGCAAACTAAATCCTGGTGCTTACAGGTGGATGCAAATTTTTGAGTTTTAATTGATTTAAAGAGTAAAAAAACCATTTATCCAAAATCAATTTTCCCAAATGATGAAGTTCTCAAACATCCTTCTTCCCCTTTTATAACAACTAATGAAGTTAAGCATAGATTTCAGTTGGGAATTATTGTTATGCTAATGATGAGTTTCTAGATATGTGTAATAGTTTGATCATCTAATGTTTTTATCAGTGATAATGAATTCAATAAGCATCATTAACTAGGGGGAGAATGAATCTAATACATAAAAATCAAAATGATTTCCGAAAAGGAGAGAGTTATGGAGAGTGAAGAAGGTTAGAGTTGCAGGGTTTAGAGATAAGGCCTTTTCTTGAACGAATGAAAATGGCGGTGGTAGGGGTGGGATTGTCAAGAAATATAGAATCATTGGGTCAGCCCAAGGACAAAGGACAGAGGGACAAATCGACATTCAAGGATGCAGTGCTAGGTAAAGCACACCAACAATTAAAGGATATTGAAATGGTGGGTGTAGGCAAGGACAACAAGGACACTACTACTGGGAAAAAAAGTCTTGGATCTGACAAAATGAAGGTGAATGGATGCCATGCATGCACAATGGAAAATCTAAGGTATGAAGTGACTTTGTCCAGTATTGGTAAATACATACACCACATGAAGAATCACACTTTAATAGGGAAATTCTTGGGTATTTGACCATCAAACAAATCCTTCAATCGGTGGGTGAGCTCGAGATGGAAGATAAAAGGGAAAGTAGATCTACATCTGGGATCCAAAGGTTTATTTACAACCATCTTTACTAATCCTACAGACAAAAACAAGTTGTTTCATGAAGGATTTTATTTTTTCAATTCCGTTGGTATTCATCGTCTCTACTAGATGGAAATATTTTCTCCAAAGAGGGAAGACTTCATGGAATCCCCATTTTGGATAAGGCTATACTCATTACCTCAATAATTCCAGGAATTAGAGACATTAGAAGGCATAGGTAATACCCTGAGATCATTGGACCCATAGGTTACTAACCCTTCAAGGGAGAATCCTTCTCATCAAATCCGTCCTTAGCTCAATGCCCCTGTATCTTTTTTCAGTTCTAGCCGCACCTAAAGGAATATTGAAAAACATTAGAAACCTTCAAAGAACCTTTCTTTGGGGGGGTGTTACCAAATAAAATAAATGGGCCCTAATTTATTGGGAAAAGATATTTCGGCCAAAGTCCCACGGTGGGGTTAGTATCAAGGATCTTGTTGGAACACATACAATTCTGAACTTTTTAGCTTTATACTTTTCACCTCATGAAAATATAATTTTACCCAAAGAAATAAGAAACTTGGTAAATAGCATTTTAATTTTAAATCAAATTCATTTGTTGGTTAGTTAATAACAAGGCGCGCATGATATCCGTCGCTAATGAATTTTTCATTTTGATCGAATGATCCTAATACCTCCGGAGTTCTAGAGCCTCCTAAATTTTAAAGAAGTAAATCTCTAACGATCACTTCAGAGCTACGCACTTCAGATGTTTCAATAAGTCTTAGTAGAGGTAGCTATTGTGAATAGTTAGCAATAGCACACTGCTCAATATACAAGAACATGAGGTAAAATCCCAACTTTATTTATATCTTTAGAAACATTTGAGTTGATATTGCATAATTGTATGGTGGATAGTGGGGCCACAAATAATATGATGTAACTTTCAATAATGGAGGTTGTTGGTTTATAATGCACCAATCATTATGAGGTTGGTGAAAGTATATATGCAATTGATTCAATTAAAGTACAACTATCTGGAGAAATTAAGTATTTTTTTGCGTGGATAAGTTCTACACCACATATTAAGACATTGTTTACCATAACAGTGGTTGATTTACCAAAAGCTTATGGTTTTATGTTTGGAAGAGAATGGTGTTTTCCTTTGGGAGGTTATATAATGAATGATGGAATTTGCATGATGCTCCCCAATAGAGAAGGAGAACTCACCAAAGTACTTCGTGAGAAAATGAGCTATGTTTCCTTTAAGAAGAAATAAATGGAGAAAATTGAGAATTAAATTGATTCTTGTCTTAGAAATTACACCATTTTGAGTGAAGAATACATAGAGGTTAAAATGAATGACAATTCTCCATTCAAAGTATTTTGGAAAAAAAAAAACATTGATGGTGCCTCCTCTAAATTTGGAGTCGGAGCAGGAGTGGTGTTCAAACACCTTGAAGGAGGATTGCATCCTCATGCATTTATAGTGTAGTTTGAATGTACAAACAATGAAGCAGAGTACGAATCATTGGTACAAGGATTGACACTTTCTCACCAGATGCAATCACCTATCTCATAGTGATGGGAGATTTGAAGTCAATGGTTAATCATGTCTAAAAAAGGTATAATATCAAGAAGCAAAGATTGAAGACATATGCAGGAATAATCTAGGACCTTATTCAAAATTTTGATTTGTTTAACATAATATTTATACCAGGAGAAATGAACTATAAGGATGATTCACTTGTAGTTCTAGCTTCATTGTTCAACCCTAATGCATCCTTAGTCCATGATTTGCTTCGAGTCAAAATGATTTTTGTCCTTCAGTACCAGATAATCAAGACTTTTGGAAAGTTTTTGAAAATGAAGAAAACATTGTTAAATTCCTTATGGAAGCAGAGATAATGGATCAAAACACTAGAAATGTTGATGCCATGGAAAAACATAGATATTTTAATGATCACAAAAATAATTTAAGAATTCTAGTCCTCTTTGAGTCTCTTTTCTCCAGAGATGATCAAGTATGCAAGGATAAACCAAGTGAAGAACATTCACTTAGGAAGGTCCAAGATATCCATAAACGTTAACATTGGAACCCAAGAAAGGTTGAAGTTTTTTAAATTTGGGTATTTGGGTAACACTTGTACCAAGGATGAAATTGAGCAATACATTAATATTTTCAAAGAATTTCAAGATATATTTGCATGGACGTATGATTATCTTAAAGAATATGATAAAATCATAATTCAGCATGCCATGCCACTAAAGGAGGGCACCAATCCTATCAAATAGAAACCAAGGGCAATTAATCCTAAATTGAATCCTCTCTAGAGTCAAATTAGAACTTGAAAAGATGGAAAAGGATGGGATTATTTTTTAGTTAGACATTCAGAATGGATATCAAACCTCATGGTGTTTAGGAAGAACAATGGAGAGATCCACTTGTGTGTTGACTTTTAGGATATTAATTGAGAATCATTCAAGGATAATTATCCTTTTTCCAAAAATGGAGATGTTATTACAACAAGTAACTGGTTCAGTAGTAATGTCGATGTTAGAAGGATTTTAAGGGTACAATCAAGTACTCGTAGCAGTTGATGATATGCATAAAAAAACTTTTACAACACCTTGGGGAAAATATGCCTATGTTTGGATTCCCTTTGGGATAATGAATGTTGGTGCTAATTTCCAAATAGAAATGGATCATTAATTCAATGATATGAAAGGAAGAACAATGGTAGATTTCCATGATGATCCGACAACCTATTCAAAACTAACAAAACAACATTGTAATCATATTAAAGAAAGTTTTCAACGATGCAGATTATATAACATATGCCTCGACCCAAAAAAATGTGTGTTTTCATTTTCAGAAGTGAAATTATTGGGTCACCTTATAAGTAAAAATGGGATATATATATATATATATATATATA
>JZKD02S0637545.1:796281-808567 GCA_000966675.3 Picea glauca
AATGTTGGTATTACCATCAATGCCAAAGGGGGAGATTGTTGGATCATGTTGGCTTTGATGTCAAAGGATTAATGTCAAGGGGATATTGTTGGATCAGGTTGTCATTGATGTCAAAGGATTGATGTCAAAAGAACAATGTCTTGTCATAGTATATTGATGAAGTATGTATTGTCATTGTTGTAAATGACTGGATGTCAAGTGAAGTCATTGATAAATGAATTCATGCATAGATGAAGATGGATCAATGTGTTTTCATCGATATATGATGCATAAATGAATATGGATCGATGTGTTTTCATTGATATATGATGCATAGTTGAATTGATGCATTAATGTATTGATCATTGGATCATGTGGTCATGCATGGAATCAATGACAAAGGGACAATGTTAGAGTGATGCGTTGTCGTGGGTTATTCCAGTTGGATTGATGTAAAGATGACTCATTATTGTCTTGTCATGGTTGATAGGAAATACAAATGGATGAACTCCAAAGTGGTCCCCTTATGGTGAAATCCCTCACGGGAAGACGCTTTGCGGTTGAGTTATCCTAGAAGTATGGTTAGAGAAACCATGCTTAATTGTGGAATAATGAGATGAAGATCAGTGAATTTGTTAGTGAAACCATCTTAGATGGATAATGCTTGTCATGCCATTTTTAGTGGTATGTGGAACGTCACATAAATCCTCACGTTTTGAGAGTTATGGCCTTGTGAAGTTGGAGTACCCTCATGTGTTGACTAGAAGCCCCAAAAAGTCAAAGAAGTCAAAGTGTTTACAAAGAATAAATTATTTAAATAATAAAGTGAAGTGATGAAGTCAAAAGGATTATTTAAATAATAAAGTTAATGGGGAACTTTCTAAATTATGAAAAGTGGTTATAAATGGATTAACCCTAAAAATAAGGAAAGAGGGTTAAATGGACAAGTGGCCATGTGAACAAAGTAGTTAAGTGGACAAAGCTGGATAAAGGTGGCTATGTGGACAAATGGTTATGTGGATAAAGTGGATATGTGGAAAAAGTGGCCTAGTGGATGCTTCTAAGGAAGCTACTTGGAGAGTATAAATAATAGGCAAGGGTATCTTGTAAAGATATCTCTCTTGAGCATATATTGAAGATCTATTCTAAGTGTGAGATTGACTAGAGGATCTCATGGACACATCAAATTTTCTGTAAGTCTAATATCTTGATGGTGAAATTTTTGGAAGTTCAAAAAAACTAGCTTCTAAAGGAGTACACGAGCAATAGTGGGCTAGAGCACGTACATACGCGAGATTTAGTGAGACAGAGAGCATACACATGTAGGCTGAAGGAGGTCAGATCACGTACAGTTGGAAGAATTCATGGAGACTTTAGTGTAAGCTGGTGCCAGGTTCCTGAAGTTTGAAGCAAGTTCCAAATATACATTCTATGGGCTTAGATCTGCCATAGAATTTATGGTATGGTTACATGATTGTTTTGATGGATACTTTTGCTCATGGTATGGTGAATTCTTAAGGCATTCTTGGTATGGATGTTATGATATGGTTTATGTTGGTTGATTGATATACTGAGCAACACGCTTATGTTTCAGTACTGATATGGTTGCCATAGTATATTGGTTGCTTATACATGATTAAGTAGCATTCATATTGTATGGTTGATAAGCATGATAAGTTGTTGGAGAGCATAGATGTGTTGTGATTGGTTATGGTACAGATTGGACAGTGAAAGATAGAAGTGGATGTTAATGAAGAATGCAGAGGATCTAATTTTTTCAAGAAGAAAAAACCTTAGTTGTTCAAGAATCACACGCAGGTTGTAGTACAGATAGGTTACATACATACGCGGGTTGCACTATTGGTAGGGAACGTACATACGTGTGTTGCACTGTTGACAGGTTGTGTACTTGTTGACAGATTGGTATCTGTTGAGGATTAAATCCTCTTCTCAGTTGGTGCTGATTTGTGTAAGTTGAGTCTTGCATTGCAGAGTTGGTGCTCTTGTGGAGTTGATACTCTATTCAGTTGTTGTTGATAAACCCAAGGATTGTAGTCCATAATAAATAAAAAAATGCACATACATCTTGTTTTCTTTGTGGTGATGGCTTATTAATGATATATGTTGCTTGTTGATATATATTCACATACAACTGGTTATAAATGACAGTAATAAGTGATGATTAAATTGTGATTGCTAACTAAGGAGTTTTGTGAAGGGAAGTTGAAAAAGAGCCTTACACTGATTAACCCCCCCTCTTAGTGTGGTCAGTGTGTCCAACACATAATTCATATTAATAATCTTCACATATATCAAAGTGTATTGAAAAGAGTGGGAAACATTTAAAATAGAAGAAAAAATGAAACTTTCTACGGAGACATTATCAACTCCCTTGATTGCTATATTTCCAATAGCCGACAACTTATCAGTGGTATTCCAACCTCACTCCTGAGTAGAAACCTGCCAATAATATTTGGAAAACTAGTCTAGTCAGGGCTAGTTGCATCCCTAAAGCCTTTAATTTTAGAGAATTATTTTCTTGGTGTTTGTCGATGTGTTTTCCTAACTCCCATCAACGAGCTAATTGGGGTGAATATGTGAACCTATTGGCACCTAGAATTGCTAAGGAAATTTTTTGGTAAATAGAAATAAACACTGCTTAAAGCTAGGATTTTATGCAACACAAATCTAATTTTCCTATGGGAAAGAAGCTCGAATCCAAGTCACAGTGTTCATCACAAGGCTTCCACGTTTTGGTTAAATGAGTTTGGGTGCCACATCATCATATTGTACTAGAAGAAATTGACATATTTTTGTAGCACTTTTTTAGTTTTGATAAATCGCTAGGAAATATTTTTATAGTGCTTTTCTCTCAGAGTTTTGATAAATTGCTACGAAATTGACAAGTAGTGACTTCTTGCACAAGGATAAAATATGGGAGATGATATCCAATTTAAAATGGTAATTAAAGTTTTTTATAAAAGTTTGTGGCCTCAAAATCTAATATCTAGTTTAAGCACTTGTCACAAAATCCTCAACATAGTTATCAAAGCCATGGGTTCAATGCCATATTACATATCAAGCCTAGTTATATCAATAGCAGTATTCAAGGCATTAAGAGTCATCAAGCCAACACATAAATATTGTCAAGTGCAAGGCCATGAGGAGGAGCCCATGAAAGAGGACACATGTGCACTACGCGTCGAGGAGAATGGAGCCTTGAGATATATATATAAAAATAAAAATAAATAAATAAAAAATTGATGGAAGAGTTTTGTGCCATGAATATGAGATATACCCCTAAACCATTAATAAATAATGCTCAGGTAGAAGATAGGTCCAAGTGTTTGACATTGGAGGCTTGAGGCAGTGCTACACATTCCATCAATAGTACACAAGGTGCCATGAGGAGTCCACGCATTGACTAGACTCATTTGTTGAAAATTCATAGAAAGTCAAAGTACGTAAGTTGCATAGATATACCATATTTGGTGGCAAGAGTTTGGTAACTATTAAATTCAAGGATAAGTGTACAACAAGTTATTTCCATAAAAACAATCAAGTATTATCTCGTGTTCCATATTTCTTAACATTAAAATAGAAAACAAAAAAATCATCTCCAGGATATATGGAAAACAGGGGATATAGTTTCAAATTTCTTGTAAAAAGCTCGAGATTATCTTTATCTCTAATTTGCCACAAACTAATGATGCTAAGCATTTATCATATTAAAACAATTATCAAGAGATATGGCTAAGATGGAGAATAGAATATATGGCAGAAAATTCTTCAGAGATGAAGACTCTTTTTAGGTTCTCAGACACAAAATATGCATTGGTATTTAGCTCTAAGATTGAAGGGGTTGACTCCATCTTTTCCAGATTTTATGAAAATTGTTAATTCCATTTCTAGCATCAGTTTTAGGTATCATTTCTCTATAATTTTAATGATAAAAAAGGTAATAGGGGGGTTCCAAGGCCTAAGAGGCTAGAGTATTAGATAGAAATGCTTTTTAATTCCTTAACAGTTGAAAAGATATGTATTGCCTTATTCTCGGAAATCTAGAAATACTAAATATCATATTTGTTTTCCCTTTGTTTTCTTTTTCTCACGTATCTGAATGTAATGAAATGATTTGCAATTCATTTTTTTTCTTTGATCCAACTAAGATCCCAATGAATTTTCATTGCACATCACTTGTGTCCTGTAAATTATATTTCAGATACTTTGGTTCTAAAACTGGACTACCATCTTCAGCTTATGAACCTTTCATTTTCATATTTGGACTTCCACCCTCTAAATCTAAGATGTCCCTTTGTTATTGTCTTTTCATCTGAATTTATTATGGATGATTTTGAGTTTATGAGGTACTGCATCTGTTCTTTCAGAAGTTTACTAAATGCATCTATTTCCTAAACCTATCAATCTAAATTTCATTTCTACCTACCATCTTTTGAAGTCAAAATTTTATCATTTTCAAGTGCACCGGCTCTGGCCTTCTCCTACAGTTAGGGGGATGATTTTGGTGATAATAGAACTCGTCCTTCTTTTAAATGGAGAACATTTTTTTTTCAAATTTGGAAAGTGTTAAATAACCCTCACCTATCAATCATGAAGACTGAACAAGTTTTAAATCAACCTAAGTATTGTAATTCTTCATCGTGAAAGGATAACATAGATGGTTTTTGTTTTGAACAAAAGAGAAGAAAAGAAAAGATACTAAAAGAAGGAAATTTATTATGTCCATATTCTCATTGAATATCCCTATGTGTCAACTTCATCCAACATTTTAAGGAATACAAAAAAGAGGTCAAATGCCCAAGAATGACAATTTCCTCAGTCCTATCTATACTATTGCTCCATACTTGGTCATTTTCCTTACTCTCCATGATCCATACTTAGTCATTTTTCCATTTTTCTTACTCTCTTCACACTCCATACTTAGTTTCATTCTCCTTACTCCACTCCTTACTCCAAACTTAGTCATTTTTCCTCATTCTCCTTCCTCTCTAATCTCCATACTTAGTCATTATCACTACTCTCGCTACTCCTATACTATCAATACTCCATGCTTGGTCATTTTTCATGAATGYGGATGCAGGATTCCTTCCCTCATCTCCGCCTTCCACTCGTAACCCCACAACATTCCCAACACTTAGTCATTTTACTAACTTTTACTAGGTTTCACACTTGACTTTATGTGTAATAYTATTCTCTCCATCCTCYATACTTAGTCATTTTTCATGAATGAAAATGTGGGATTCCTTCCTCGCCTCCACCTTTCACTCCTAACCCCACAACATTCCCAACACTTAGTCATTTTACTGAGTCTTATTGAGTTTTACACTTGACTTTATATGTAATATTATTCTCGGATTTTATTATTTCATGAAATTATTCATTATATTCCTAATTTTTATCCCTTTCCCCCCCTTTGGAATATCGGGACATGTGGCAGTGATGTGGACCTACCATATTGGGACACATGGAAGTGACATGGACCTACCATATTGGGACACATGGCAATGATGTGGACCTACATTATTGGGACACGTGATGTGAGGTGGACCTGTCACATTGTGACACATGGAAGTGAAGTGGATCGACCCTCGGGTGATGCTTGGATGGTATGGGTTGGACACAAATGATTGGGCAAGTGACTTGGGATGATGATTGAGTGATGAGGTGGAAAACAAAATATATACTATGCACAAGTTACACATGGTTCCATAGTTCTCTCTATTTCATAGAAAACTAACACAAGAATGAATTTTTATTATAAGTAAGATATGAGAACTATTTCCCAGTGCATGTGGGATAAATAAGGTGAATTAACAAATCAAGGGCCCAAAATTCACTTGGATAAATCAAAGGTTACCGAGTCTCTATCTTTCATAGGCCATAACGTTTGATCCTGACATCCCAATTGAGAAAACAAGATCTCATTTGAAATATAGAGATGATAAGAACACTTTGAAATTGGTTTCCATGGATGAAATCATGACTATCATTCCCTAAAAAATAAATTACAGTCGAGACTATTTTCTAGCTTGATAGCTAGATATTTTTGGAAAATGGTTTATTAAAGGAAATTTTTGAACTTCAAAATTGGGTCCCAATTGATGGCACAGATATCTAAATTCACATATACAAAGGGGGAAATAAAACCCTAACTGAAAAGAAAAGTATAAAATAAGATGTCAAATATATTCAAAGGGTTGGAAGTAAGGAGTTTTTGCAGATGTGGAGAGTTTGAAAGAAGCAAATTTTTCCTTTCCAAGATTTTGTGAATTAGTTTGCTTAACTTTTTTCCTCATCTTTCTTTCTCCTTGATTCTTTCCATCATTTTTTCCATGTGTATTTGGAAATAGGAATATCTTAGTCTGATTAGTGCTGTCTTTAGATTATCCCATTCATTTCTCGTGATATTTTAGATCTGGAGAAAAATCCTTCTTGTGAAAAGGCAAATGCATTTTAATTCAGTTTATCAAATTTTCATTGAGATCTTGTTGAGTTTGTTTCATCCCTCTTATTTCAAACATTGTTAATATTATTACATTTGGGATATTATTATTAACTTCTCCCACTAAGAACTATTTGTTGAAATATTGTAAATGCAAAGAGTATTATGTTTATTATTGATGTATTATTCATTAGATCAATCCCCTTTTGTGGATTGATCATGTCGGGCATTGTAAATGAACAAATCCCCTTTTTTGGATTAGTCAAACCCTAATTGTAATATTCTAAATCAGAAGTCGTCCCCCAGAATATATTAAAGTGGTTATAACCACCCAGAATGAGAAGTCGGCCCTGCCAATGAAAATACACCTCAATTCAACACCTGCCCGATTGTATAAATAAGAGAGGTCAGTGCCTCATTTGTTCACTCACTCACTTGTTCATCAGAGCACAAGTTTGGAGTTGCAGTTGGAGAAGAAGGAAGAGAGAGAGAGGAACATACTTGGGAGAGGAATTTCTGTATTGCTTGGTTCATTCTCTTGGCATTGTATTGGCTATCTATATTAAGGAAGTTTTTGTTGGGTTTTGTCCCCCATGAGGGTTTCCTAAGATAAATGATGTGTCTCTTGTGATTGTGTATTTCTCAGTGATCCTATCTATGCTATGGTTATCTATTGAATTGAAAAGAAACCTAATAATAGATTAAAATCTAACATGGTATCAGAGCTAAGCTAAAGAGATCATCTTTCACAAGAAGAAGAAAAATGTCACTGTTGTTGTACATGAAAATTAGGGCTTCTTATTGAAGTTTCAGCCCCAAAACCATCTAGAAAAGTGTGCCCTACCTCAAGGAACACTTTGGAATCTTCAGTGCACCTTTTCAATGGTTAGATATCCTGGAAAGTGAAACCCTAGTTTTCTCCAGTACCAGAGAACCAGAAGTACCAGAGTACCAGAAGTACCAGAAAACTAGAAGTACCAAAAAACTAAAAGCACCAGTCCAGAAATCTGCTAGTCAATTTTGAAGAGACAAAAGCTGGATATTTTGAAATATAAACACACCAGGCTACTCACCTCAACCAAGCGCATCCCCTGGTAAGTTCAAAATTCAATTTTGAGCACTTTCATTTTTTGGTCATTTTCCTAGCTCCAAGTAAAAGATGTCTGCAAGCACTAAGTTTTTGACAAGATAGAAGGTGTGGAAAAATTTCATGCCTGGAAGTATAGGATTGGACTCATTCTTGAATAGAATGACCTATCAATATTCTTTAAATAAGATGTACCAGAACCCGTCGATGTTGCAACTAAAGCAAAACACCAAAAGGACACAATTAGGGCCAAAAGAGTCATTATAGATTCTATCAAAGATCACTTGATTCCTCAAGTGTCTTCAAAGAAGACTCCAAAAGAAATGTTTGATGCCATAACCAGGTTATATGAAGGAAACAACATAAATCAGAAGATGAATCTAAGAACTCAACTCAAGAATACAAGGATGCAAAAAGGAGAATCGATCCAGGAATATTTCTCCAGAATATCAGAATTCAAAGAATAGATAGAAGCAATTGGAGATACTATATATGAATACAAACTCATAATGACATCTTTCAATGGTATCACAAGACCATGGGATGAATTCATCCAAACTATTTTTGCTAGAAAGGAGAAACTACAATTTGATAGTCTTTGGGAAGAATGTATTCAAGAAGAATCAAGGGTAGCTAGCCGAGAAGATTTGCTATCAATAGATGAATATCAATCCCTAGCTACTCAAACCAAAGGAGGAAGAAATAATTCTTACTTCCAGAAAGAAACTCATAAAGAGTCTCACCCCCAAAACAAACTCATACATAAATAATCTCAACCAAGGAGATTCCAGAAGTTTCATAAAGGACAAAGAAAAGGAAAAGATTTCTCATCCTACCAATGTTACCATTGTGACAAGATGGGACATACTGCGAAACATTGTCCAACTAGAGGAGAAGAATACAAGAAGAAAAATAAGAGGTATCATGCCCATGCAGTTGAAGATGAAGAGCCACGCACAAAGATGATAAAAGAACGAATTGAAGACTATGTCGTAATGTCAGTCCTCTCAGGATCAACATCACCTGGTGAGGACACGTGGCTCATTAATAGTGATTATTCCAATCACATGAAAGGTCAAAGAGACATTCTATCTTGGATTTTGAGAAAATAAGTTTTCTCAGAAAGTTACACTTGGAGATGATTATCAATACCCTATCAAGGGAGTAGGAGAATCAAATTACAAGCTTAATTCAGGAACTCCAATGAAGATAAAAGACATACTATATGTACCCGGTTTGACAAAGAACTTACTCTCCATATTAGCTTTATAAAAGAAAGGATTCAGAGTTGCCTTTTTATATGGAGAATTTCTTATGTGGGCCAAAGGAAAAACCATGGAAGAATAAATTGTTATTGGAAAAGAAGAAGGTGTCTTATATAAGCTAAAGGGTCACTCAAAAGAAACCATGACCCACTCCATTGAGAATCACTGTGAACTTTGGCATATAATATTAGACCACATCAACTACAAGGCATTAACTTATGTAAGCAAGGCAGTCACAGGGCTACCAGAACTCAAGGTTGACCATGAAGGTGTGTGCAATGGATGTGCACAAGGGAAGAACATCAAGAACCCTTTTCCAAAGAGAGACAGTAAAGTAGAAGGATTCCTAGAAATCATTCACTCAGATGTGTGTGGACCAATGCCATCATCCTTCATCAGTGGATATGTATACTATGTATCTTTTATTGATGAATATTCTCGTAAAACCTGGGTTTACTTTTTGAAATCAAAAGATGAAGTGTTCAGTAAATCCAAGGACTTCAAAGACTTGATAGAGAATCTTTCTGAAAGAAAGATCAATATACTTAGGTCAGATAATGGAGGAGAATACACCTCAAAAGTGTTTATAAACTTTTGCAAAGATGTTGCGATCAAGAGGGATCTCACCACTCCCTACAATCCTCAACAAAATGGTGTAGCAGAAAGGAAAAACAGAACTATAATGGAAGTAGTAAAAACCATGATCCATTATCAAGATCTTCCAATGTGCTTATGAACAGAAGCAACAAAAACAATAGTATATGTACAAAATAGATTGTCCCATAGTGAACTTGGGTTTAAGACCCCAGAAGAGATGTTCTCCGGAAAGAAGCTAGAAGTAAGCCATCTCAAAATATTTGGTTGCCCAGTTTCTATACATATTCCAAAAGATAAGGGAACCAAGGTGGACCCTTCAAGGAAGAAGGGAATATTTTTTGGATATTGTAAGGTCTCCAAGGCCTTCAGAGTTTATATACTAGGTTACCATCATATTGAGATCAACAGGGATGTAACCTTTGATGAATATGCATCACTCAAGAAATCAAGAAGATGCCAGCTTGAAGAAGTGTATGAAGAGGAAAATGTAGCTCCCAAAGTTGCAGAACCAGTGAGGGAAGTCATAGCTTCCCTTGATGAGGAGATTTTAGAAGATCATGACATAGTAGAATCTCAAGAACCTACCCAGATGATGATCTCCCACAAGAGAAATCTAGCCTAGGCAAGGGAACTTATTCAATATGGAGAGAAGTATAGTGTCCGCGAAAGAACCATGAGACAATTGAAGAAACCAAATCCATTCTCCAGTTATATAGATTTGATGTCTGATCTCTTAGAGAAGGAGCCTACCTTCTTTGAAGAATTCATTCAGAAGAAAGAATGGGTAGATGCCATGATAGAAGAATACCAATCCATTATAAAGAATGATGTATGGGAAATATTTCCCAGACTGAAGAGCAAGGATGTGGTATCTTCCAAATGGCTCTTCAAAATAAAACATGTTGATGGAAGTATTGAGAAATATAAAGCAAGGTTCGTTGCTCATGGATTTTCCCAAAAGGAAGGCATTGACTATGAAGAGACATTTTCTCCCGTAGCCAGATAAACTTCGATCAGAACCATCATATCCCTTGCATCTACGATGAAGTGGAAGTTACACCAGATGGACATGAAAACTGCCTTCTTGAATGGTGTCATTGAAGAAGAAGTGTATATAGAAAAACCTCAAGGATTTGAAGTTAAAGAGAGGAAGACTCATGTGTGCAAATCGAAGAAGTATCTATACGGATTGAAGCAAGATCCTAGAGCTTGGTATGGAAGGATTGATCGTTTTCTGACGAGCTTGGGATTTACCAAGAGTAAAGCAGATTCTAACCTTTACTTCAAGGTTATGAATGATGAGCCTGTTATATTGTTGTTGTATGTGGATGACTTATTCTTAATTGGAGAAGCAAATCTCATCACTGAATGTAAGAAGAAGCTCGCTGCAGAATTTGATATGAAAGACCTTGGCCTAATGCACTATTTCTTAGGTCTTGAGGTATGGCAGAGCCCAGAGAGGATCTTCCTTAACCAAGGGAAGTATGCAGTTGAAATATTGAAGATATTTGGTATGTTGGAGTGCAAGTCCCTGATTACACCCATGGAAACAAAGTTGAATCTTCGTCAGAATTGATTGATGCTATGCTATATAGATAGATCATTGGATCATTGATGTATCTGATGAACACCAAGCCAGATATATGGTTTACTGTGAACACCTTGAGTCAGTTTCTGGTAGAACCCAGACATGTTCACCTAGTTTCTGCAAAACATGTGATGAGATACCTTAAGGGTACATTAGATTGTGGTCTCAGTTATGATGGAGATCATGACTTTAGAATGAGAGGATATACTGATTCAGATTGGGCTGGAAGTGTCTCTGACAAAAAGATCACTTCAGGATGTTGTTTCAGTCTGGGGTCAGCCATGATCTCATGGCAGAGTAGGAAGCAATCAATCATTTCTCTCAGCACAGCAGAAGAAGAATACATTGTTTCATGTTCTGCCAGTTGTGAAGCCATATGGCTTCGAAAGTTTTTGACAGGTCTATTCGACCTAGAGATGGAAGCAACCTTGATCCTATGTGATAACCAGAGCTGTATAAAGATGACTGAGAACCCTATGTTCCATGACAAGTCAAAACACATAGAGATCCCATATCATTACATCTGTGATATGGTGCAGAGAGGAGCCATAAAGCTCCAATATGTTAGCATGGATGAACAGGTTGTTGATGTGTTGACCAAGCCTCTATCTCATGTAAAGTTTGATCTCTTTCGAGATAATATTGGTGTAATACATAAGGAACTACCTCGAAAGGGGGAGTAGTTTCGTGATGTCAGCCTCGTTCTGTGATGATGTGCCAGCCTAGTGTTGTGATGCCAGCCTCGTGATGATGATGTGCCAACCTCGTGCTATGATGATGTGCCAGCCTAGTGTTGTGATGCCAGCCTCATGTTGATGATGTGTCATCCTTATGCTATGATGATGTGCCAGCCTCGTGTTGTGATGATGTGTTCCATATTCGTGTTTTGATGATGTTTCCAGTCTCATACTGTGATGTCAACTTCATGTTGATGATATTGTGTTGCCAGTCTTGTAATGTGATGTCATATTTGCGCTGATGATATTTTTTATCTAGCTTCATGTTGAAGACTCTCAACCTAGTGTTGATGTTGATGATGCTCTAGCCTTTGTGTTATGTTTTTGTTTTTATTGATGATGAGAAAAACTCCTGATGATTTATAGATATGCCAGTCAATGTTCCAAGATGTTGTTGATGATGATGCCCTCTCTCTCGCTTGATGCTATTGTAGAATACCCTTCTTGTTAAGGGGGAGTGTTGAAATATTGTAACTGGAAAGAGTATTCTATTTATTATTGATGTATTATTCATTAGATCAATCCCCTTTTGTGCATTAATCATGTTGGGCATTGTAAATGACCCAATCC
>JZKD02S0637545.1:815472-829791 GCA_000966675.3 Picea glauca
ATCATCAGTTTCACGACCACACCTCTTGAGTAAACAAAATCCATTAAAAGTAACGTTGATTAACTAAAATTGATTAGAAACAATTTTATTTTTCAGGGTACACAAACAAGCATAGAACATAGGGCCTTGGAATAGGATTTTGTGAGTTAAATTCTCCAAGGCTATTAAACTAAACATATGTGTCTGACCAGAGAGTGGTGAAACCCATTATGTAATTAGTGACATCAGGAGGCTTCGCTCACATCGAAGTTAAGAACGAGGTCACACGAAGTTGGTTGCAGAGATATCCCTCTAATACCTTCTTAGTGTCAGAGATTTTTATGTGGTTCCATTAGTATATGGGAGTCTTGCTAGTACCTTTACCTCCGTGAGAGGCGATGCTTTCAATATTTTAGGATTTATTGCCCTACCCATATGGTGGACCATACTTATGACCATTCGCATGCACACTAGTTATATTGTGGTGGCTCTAGTTGCTTGACATAGCTAGCCACATAGGTTACTTACAGGGGTTATTCTGTAGGTACACTGAGTCAAATAAGGGTCAGACAACACATAGCCTTTATGGAGGATTACCTCTCTTGGGATATCTGACCGACTGCATTGTTAAGCCCACGAGGGCCCTTATAACTGATTATGATACATCCAATATTTTGAAGGGTGTCTCAGGCCCCTCCTGGGAAAGGCATACCTACTCTAGTGAGGGAGGCCCCTTTTTCAACTACTATATCCTGTTTGTGTGCATTTGGCCTTTTTTGCTTTATTTTGTGTGCTCTCTTATTGTTAGTTGGCTTTAGGATTTGGTTTCATATCTCAAGTCTTGAGTCATCATGGAGAAAGACCAACCTCCTTGCAGATCTCATCATTTGTTGAATTTACCTATGCATTTTGAGTCTTTATTGAAGTTTCCTTCTAAAAGGCGTAAAGTTAATAGACATGGTACATATATCTTCACCTCCTAGACTTTTGATTATCTAGTTATGGGTACTAAGTCGAGTCTAAATGACATGGGTAGTCCCTCAACTCCTATACCTTATGTGGTTAGTGGGATTTCTTTGGCTCCTTCGGCCGCAATGGTTGTAGTGTCAGAGGTTCTCCTCCTTAATGTTACCCATCCTAAATTTTCTACTCGACCCATAGCAACAAACCCTTTTAGGTCTCTTTTTGGAACATCAGGATACAATTCTCAGTCCATACCTTCGGTCTCTAACCCTTTTTCTTTTGGTATGCCCAATATGATGTCACAACATCCTCCACTCCAACAACTAATGAAAATCCTAGTTTTGGACCTAGGGGCATGGATCCTCTGCATACTCCTCTCATGTTTGGTGGAGGTTATATTCCCCAAATGAATCTTATGGTAGGATGCCAACCTCCTTTTCCTTACGAGTCTAATCCTAGTCTCAATTCTCCTCGATGGAGTTCTCAACCGGGCGGACAAGCCACTTCCTATATTTCATCCTTTCCCCCTTCTTCCTCCATGTCAATTTCGAAAAACACATTTGTTATGAAAAATCCACCTCTATCCTTCATATTTCCACCTGGAGGGAGTTAGTTTCACACTCCCCATCCTGGAGCTCCTCCAGCTAGGGTTAATGTTTATAATCCTCATTATTCCTCCCCTGCAGGTATGGTTCCCATACAACCTCTTATAAATCAGTTTGGAGGAGGATATTACCCTATCATACAGGGCCATGATATATACCAGAATCCTAGATGGCATGCAATCCCTCAACACCAATACTTCCCAGGAGAATGGGCTCAAACACCACAACCTCAACTCCCTTTTCTGGCGACGCTTAATCTGTCATATTTTTCGAAATTAATGAATGACACGGTGTGTCACAATCCATCATGGCACCCCATCCCCACCAACCTTCCTTTATACATTCCAAAATTCAAGGGAAATATTGGCAAGGATATGGGTGATCATGTTACTAATTTTAATCTGTGGTTCTCATCCAATTATATTAATGACAATTCTATTCATTTGAGACTATTTCAACGCACCCTCACAGGAGTTGTCGCGAAATGGTATATTGAGCTACTGAGGGGGAACATATGGAAACTTTAATCAAATGATTTTGGTCTTTCTCAACCACTTCCAGTTTTCAATCCGTTATGATGTTAGCATAGAACTTTTTTCGGCCTTTCGCCAAGATAAGGCCATGTATATCTCGGACCATATCCAAGAGGGGCATAGATTAAAGAGTTTTATCAAAGCGTAGATTGGAGTGGTTCCTTAAGTCCTTATTGCCTTATATTTCGAAGGATGTTTCTACATCCAGAGTAACATCTAAGGAAGAAGCTATTTTCAAAGCCCAGCAACTGGACCTCATATATGCTCAGTTTGGGATGTTGTATGAAATTATTCATGACGTGTCACGATCAAGTTATGACCCTAAACAAAATCCCAGGCCTCATGCCGATGGAATCATAGGCTCTGCAAATGCTAAGTCTACAAAATTGGTGATGAACTAGTTGAAGGATTTGTCTCTAAGACAACCTACAGTAGGAAAATTTTTGGCTTCGTCCTCCACTCCCACTCAGTCGGTGGATGTGCATTATGTATAGTCGTTGACCAACCCAAATGGTAACCAACAACTAAGAGGGAATAGAAAGAAAGGACGAGGTAATAATTGTAAGGGTGGGAAAAACAATAACAAAGCCAAGGATGACGCTAACAATGATAGATCGAATAATAATGTTGATGAGGGGAAGAAAGAAAAATGGAAGGTGAATTTTCCTTGTAAACTATGTAAATATGATCACCTTACCCACCTATGCCCCAAAATCAAGGAAGCCTCGAGCCTCTTATCACATTCTCTTGATGTGCTAACTAATCCATTTCCACATAATCAGGACATCGCTTTGGGGTCCTCCAACACTGAAAATGTATTCAGTGGGAGCCAAAACCCCTTGATACATGAAGGTGACCATCTATGTGTTAATATGGTCAAGTCTCAGATTGATGTAGCCACTCGATATCATGATTACAGTTCTTCACAGAAAGTTATAGGTCCAGAGTCTCCCCCTCCTCTAGAAACACCCTTGTAGATCGAAAAGTCGGAACCTCCGCCTCATATTCTGAAAGGAGTACTGAAATGATCTACCCACAATCCTAATTCCATAGTTTCCCAAAACTATTCAACTATCGAAGATCTGGGTCAAACCCCTTGTGTGATGTCGACTTTGGAGGTGCTCCAGATGTGTCCTTCATAGAGGAACGCCTTTTTATCTACTTTAGGAGCTCTAGACCCGTGTGGATCAAAGGTTATTAAGTTTGATGTAACATATGTTAACCCTCTCTTGTCTTACCACGTGGCCTTTCAAATCCATGTGGAGTACACGAAATTTACCATAAAACGCACTTTAATTGATGAAGGTTTTGCAACAAGCGTGATGTCCTAACACATTGGAAATCCATTGACTCTATGATTCTATCCCAATCTATGACTATGTTGACCGCATTTGATGGACAATCATTTCAGCCCCAAGGAATCCTTCCTGCTCTTCCAGTCCAGTTAGGTGGAAAGACAATGGAGGTTGATGTCGAGGTGGTTGATGCACCCCTTGACTATAATTTACTATTAGGTAGTAATTGGACTTATGCCATGGTCATGGTCGTGTCGTCTATTTTATGCACTTTATACTTTCCTCGCGAAGGGAAAATAATGATGATTGATCAATTGTCCTTTGCACATGCTAGTCGTAATGCATCAGTTGGACCTTCGATCCCAATGATCAATAATTCTCAGCGGGCAACCGAGGATGTTGTTATCGGAATGTATTCCTCTCTCATGGATAGCTTTGATTCTGTGGCACCAATACATCACATTCATGCCATTTCCATCAGGTCTTCATCGTTGATGAGGTCCATTCCTTTCCGTACTTCATATTTCAATGACCCTTGGACCCTACCTTCCCTGACTATGTCATTTGAAGGTCAATCACACATTGGGATGGAAACTCCACTATTAGTGGTAGAGGTTGTGTATTAGGTTGTTCTTAACACTAATGTTGAACCAGATCCTTGATCCTCACAGACGGACTAGGAGGATCTCTTTCTAGAGATCGTATGGGCCACCTAATCATATTTTTTGCATGATTTCCTTGACAATACTTTACCTTCATATGAATCCATCTTAGAGGACATGTATGGTCCCAATAGGCCTTGGGAAGATATGCATCATCGCTCCTATTTCCTCCCAGAACTTGTTAGGATCGAACAGGATGGATTTAGATCTACCTTGAGTGAGATGGTTGGTTATGCTATCGTTATACTAGATACACATGGTATTTATGCCAAATGAAACATGGTGAATATTTCTCCTACTGTCATGATTGACATCTCTCAAATTCCTGGAAAAATTGAGAACATATATATCGGTGCAGATTGTTCTCCTGAATAAATTCAGATCTACATCGATCTCTTCAAATAATTTCATGACGTATTCGCTTGGTCATACGAACAGATGTTAGGGATCGACCCCAGTATTTTCAAACATGAGATCAAGACTTATCCTAGCAAGGACCCTGCTATTAAGGTAGAGGTAGAGAAGCTACTTAATGTTGGTTTCATCTACCTGATTCCCTTGACCCAATGGGTGTCCAACCCTATTCCTGTGAATAAGAAACAAGGAACCATCCACGTATGTATGTATTTTCGAGACCTGAATAAGGATTGTCCTAAAGATAAATTATCGACTCCTTTCATTGACCAGATTCTTGATGAATGTGCGAGAAACAAAGTTTTTTCTTTTATGGATGGATTTTTAGGATATAATCAAATTCAAATAAAACCCGAGGATCAACATAAGACGGTGTTTATTTTTCCTTGGGGTAATTTGCATGTCATAAAATGCCTTTCGGCCTTAAAAATGCCAGAGCAACCTCCAACGTTCCATGACCTTTTCTTTTCACAATCTCAAACATATTGTCGAAGCTTACCTCGATGATCTCGTTTCTCACTCTCGCAAGAGAGTAGATCACTCCACTCACCTTCGATTAGTATTTGAGAGATGTTGTTACTATCACATCCATTTGAACCCTCACAAGTGCATATTCTATGTTAGGTCTGGACATATTTTAGGATTCTTAGTCTCTGAGCATGGGATCATGGTGGATCTTATGAAGGTTGAGGCAATACTTCGATTTCCTCCCTCGCACAACATTCAACAACTTTAGGGTTTACAGGGGATGGCTAGATTCTTGCGTCGGATAGTGAATTATGCCAATTTAAATAAGGGTTTCATGTGTATTTTGAAAACNATCATCAGTTTCACGACCACACCTCTTGAGTAAACAAAATCCATTAAAAGTAACGTTGATTAACTAAAATTGATTAGAAACAATTTTATTTTTCAGGGTACACAAACAAGCATAGAACATAGGGCCTTGGAATAGGATTTTGTGAGTTAAATTCTCCAAGGCTATTAAACTAAACATATGTGTCTGACCAGAGAGTGGTGAAACCCATTATGTAATTAGTGACATCAGGAGGCTTCGCTCACATCGAAGTTAAGAACGAGGTCACACGAAGTTGGTTGCAGAGATATCCCTCTAATACCTTCTTAGTGTCAGAGATTTTTATGTGGTTCCATTAGTATATGGGAGTCTTGCTAGTACCTTTACCTCCGTGAGAGGCGATGCTTTCAATATTTTAGGATTTATTGCCCTACCCATATGGTGGACCATACTTATGACCATTCGCATGCACACTAGTTATATTGTGGTGGCTCTAGTTGCTTGACATAGCTAGCCACATAGGTTACTTACAGGGGTTATTCTGTAGGTACACTGAGTCAAATAAGGGTCAGACAACACATAGCCTTTATGGAGGATTACCTCTCTTGGGATATCTGACCGACTGCATTGTTAAGCCCACGAGGGCCCTTATAACTGATTATGATACATCCAATATTTTGAAGGGTGTCTCAGGCCCCTCCTGGGAAAGGCATACCTACTCTAGTGAGGGAGGCCCCTTTTTCAACTACTATATCCTGTTTGTGTGCATTTGGCCTTTTTTGCTTTATTTTGTGTGCTCTCTTATTGTTAGTTGGCTTTAGGATTTGGTTTCATATCTCAAGTCTTGAGTCATCATGGAGAAAGACCAACCTCCTTGCAGATCTCATCATTTGTTGAATTTACCTATGCATTTTGAGTCTTTATTGAAGTTTCCTTCTAAAAGGCGTAAAGTTAATAGACATGGTACATATATCTTCACCTCCTAGACTTTTGATTATCTAGTTATGGGTACTAAGTCGAGTCTAAATGACATGGGTAGTCCCTCAACTCCTATACCTTATGTGGTTAGTGGGATTTCTTTGGCTCCTTCGGCCGCAATGGTTGTAGTGTCAGAGGTTCTCCTCCTTAATGTTACCCATCCTAAATTTTCTACTCGACCCATAGCAACAAACCCTTTTAGGTCTCTTTTTGGAACATCAGGATACAATTCTCAGTCCATACCTTCGGTCTCTAACCCTTTTTCTTTTGGTATGCCCAATATGATGTCACAACATCCTCCACTCCAACAACTAATGA
The DNA here is from genome assembly GCA_000966675.3 of Picea glauca. Classification (NCBI taxonomy): domain Eukaryota; kingdom Viridiplantae; phylum Streptophyta; class Pinopsida; order Pinales; family Pinaceae; genus Picea; species Picea glauca. The sequence continues at coordinate 822,016 of JZKD02S0637545.1, forward strand.
AAATCCTAGTTTTGGACCTAGGGGCATGGATCCTCTGCATACTCCTCTCATGTTTGGTGGAGGTTATATTCCCCAAATGAATCTTATGGTAGGATGCCAACCTCCTTTTCCTTACGAGTCTAATCCTAGTCTCAATTCTCCTCGATGGAGTTCTCAACCGGGCGGACAAGCCACTTCCTATATTTCATCCTTTCCCCCTTCTTCCTCCATGTCAATTTCGAAAAACACATTTGTTATGAAAAATCCACCTCTATCCTTCATATTTCCACCTGGAGGGAGTTAGTTTCACACTCCCCATCCTGGAGCTCCTCCAGCTAGGGTTAATGTTTATAATCCTCATTATTCCTCCCCTGCAGGTATGGTTCCCATACAACCTCTTATAAATCAGTTTGGAGGAGGATATTACCCTATCATACAGGGCCATGATATATACCAGAATCCTAGATGGCATGCAATCCCTCAACACCAATACTTCCCAGGAGAATGGGCTCAAACACCACAACCTCAACTCCCTTTTCTGGCGACGCTTAATCTGTCATATTTTTCGAAATTAATGAATGACACGGTGTGTCACAATCCATCATGGCACCCCATCCCCACCAACCTTCCTTTATACATTCCAAAATTCAAGGGAAATATTGGCAAGGATATGGGTGATCATGTTACTAATTTTAATCTGTGGTTCTCATCCAATTATATTAATGACAATTCTATTCATTTGAGACTATTTCAACGCACCCTCACAGGAGTTGTCGCGAAATGGTATATTGAGCTACTGAGGGGGAACATATGGAAACTTTAATCAAATGATTTTGGTCTTTCTCAACCACTTCCAGTTTTCAATCCGTTATGATGTTAGCATAGAACTTTTTTCGGCCTTTCGCCAAGATAAGGCCATGTATATCTCGGACCATATCCAAGAGGGGCATAGATTAAAGAGTTTTATCAAAGCGTAGATTGGGGTGGTTCCTTAAGTCCTTATTGCCTTATATTTCGAAGGATGTTTGTACATCCAGAGTAACATCTAAGGAAGAAGCTATTTTCAAAGCCCAGCAACTAGACCTCATATATGCTCAGTTTGGGATGTTGTATGAAATTATTCATGACGTGTCACGATCAAGTTATGACCGTAAACAAAATCCTAGGCCTCATGCCGATGGAATCATAGGCTCTGCAAATGCTAAGTCTACAAAATTGGTGATGAACTAGTTGAAGGATTTGTCTCTAAGACAGCCTACAGTAGGAAACTTTTTGGCTTCGTCCTCCACTCCCACTCAGTCGGTGGATGTGCATTATATATAGTCATTGACCAACCCAAATAGTAACCAAAAACCAAGAGGGAATAGAAACAAAGGACGAGGTAATAATTGTAAGGGTGGGAAAAACAATAACAAAGCCAAGGATGACACTAACAATGATAGATCGAATAATAATGTTGATGAGGGGAAGAAAGAAAAATGGAAGGTGAATTTTCCTTGTAAACTATGTAAATATGATCACCTTACCCACCTATGCCCCAAAATCAAGGAAGCCTCGAGCCTCTTATCACATTCTCTTGATGTGCTAACTAATCCATTTCCACATAATCAGGACATCGCTTTGGGGTCCTCCAACACTGAAAATGTATTCAGTGGGAGCCAAAACCCCTTGATACATGAAGGTGACCATCTATGTGTTAATATGGTCAAGTCTCAGATTGATGTAGCCACTCGATATCATGATTACAGTTCTTCACAGAAAGTTATAGGTCCAGAGTCTCCCCCTCCTCTAGAAACACCCTTGTAGATCGAAAAGTCGGAACCTCCGCCTCATATTCTGAAAGGAGTACTGAAATGATCTACCCACAATCCTAATTCCATAGTTTCCCAAAACTATTCAACTATCGAAGATCTGGGTCAAACCCCTTGTGTGATGTCGACTTTGGAGGTGCTCCAGATGTGTCCTTCATAGAGGAACGCCTTTTTATCTACTTTAGGAGCTCTAGACCCGTGTGGATCAAAGGTTATTAAGTTTGATGTAACATATGTTAACCCTCTCTTGTCTTACCACGTGGCCTTTCAAATCCATGTGGAGTACACGAAATTTACCATAAAACGCACTTTAATTGATGAAGGTTTTGCAACAAGCGTGATGTCCTAACACATTGGAAATCCATTGACTCTATGATTCTATCCCAATCTATGACTATGTTGACCGCATTTGATGGACAATCATTTCAGCCCCAAGGAATCCTTCCTGCTCTTCCAGTCCAGTTAGGTGGAAAGACAATGGAGGTTGATGTCGAGGTGGTTGATGCACCCCTTGACTATAATTTACTATTAGGTAGTAATTGGACTTATGCCATGGTCATGGTCGTGTCGTCTATTTTATGCACTTTATACTTTCCTCGCGAAGGGAAAATAATGATGATTGATCAATTGTCCTTTGCACATGCTAGTCGTAATGCATCAGTTGGACCTTCGATCCCAATGATCAATAATTCTCAGCGGGCAACCGAGGATGTTGTTATCGGAATGTATTCCTCTCTCATGGATAGCTTTGATTCTGTGGCACCAATACATCACATTCATGCCATTTCCATCAGGTCTTCATCGTTGATGAGGTCCATTCCTTTCCGTACTTCATATTTCAATGACCCTTGGACCCTACCTTCCCTGACTATGTCATTTGAAGGTCAATCACACATTGGGATGGAAACTCCACTATTAGTGGTAGAGGTTGTGTATTAGGTTGTTCTTAACACTAATGTTGAACCAGATCCTTGATCCTCACAGACGGACTAGGAGGATCTCTTTCTAGAGATCGTATGGGCCACCTAATCATATTTTTTGCATGATTTCCTTGACAATACTTTACCTTCATATGAATCCATCTTAGAGGACATGTATGGTCCCAATAGGCCTTGGGAAGATATGCATCATCGCTCCTATTTCCTCCCAGAACTTGTTAGGATCGAACAGGATGGATTTAGATCTACCTTGAGTGAGATGGTTGGTTATGCTATCGTTATACTAGATACACATGGTATTTATGCCAAATGAAACATGGTGAATATTTCTCCTACTGTCATGATTGACATCTCTCAAATTCCTGGAAAAATTGAGAACATATATATCGGTGCAGATTGTTCTCCTGAATAAATTCAGATCTACATCGATCTCTTCAAATAATTTCATGACGTATTCGCTTGGTCATACGAACAGATGTTAGGGATCGACCCCAGTATTTTCAAACATGAGATCAAGACTTATCCTAGCAAGGACCCTGCTATTAAGGTAGAGGTAGAGAAGCTACTTAATGTTGGTTTCATCTACCTGATTCCCTTGACCCAATGGGTGTCCAACCCTATTCCTGTGAATAAGAAACAAGGAACCATCCACGTATGTATGTATTTTCGAGACCTGAATAAGGATTGTCCTAAAGATAAATTATCGACTCCTTTCATTGACCAGATTCTTGATGAATGTGCGAGAAACAAAGTTTTTTCTTTTATGGATGGATTTTTAGGATATAATCAAATTCAAATAAAACCCGAGGATCAACATAAGACGGTGTTTATTTTTCCTTGGGGTAATTTGCATGTCATAAAATGCCTTTCGGCCTTAAAAATGCCAGAGCAACCTCCAACGTTCCATGACCTTTTCTTTTCACAATCTCAAACATATTGTCGAAGCTTACCTCGATGATCTCGTTTCTCACTCTCGCAAGAGAGTAGATCACTCCACTCACCTTCGATTAGTATTTGAGAGATGTTGTTACTATCACATCCATTTGAACCCTCACAAGTGCATATTCTATGTTAGGTCTGGACATATTTTAGGATTCTTAGTCTCTGAGCATGGGATCATGGTGGATCTTATGAAGGTTGAGGCAATACTTCGATTTCCTCCCTCGCACAACATTCAACAACTTTAGGGTTTACAGGGGATGGCTAGATTCTTGCGTCGGATAGTGAATTATGCCAATTTAAATAAGGGTTTCATGTGTATTTTGAAAACGAATACTCTGTTTATATGGGATGAGAGAGCCCAAGAATCCTTCGATGCTCTTAAGAAATCCTTGCTATTAGCGCCTCTATTGAAACCTCCAGACAACAGTAGACATTATTTTATTTATATCATTGCGTCTGAAGGGACAGATGGTATGGTTTTTGTTCAAGAGGATGATGATCTCCATGAGCACATTGTCTACTATCTCAGTTGAAACTTAGTCGGTCCCAAACTTAAATACTCTCATGTAGAAAATATAGCCTTGGTCATCATTCATGCAGTTCAAAGATTACGACATTATATATTACTTTGTAAAACTATCATAGTTGCAGATATAAATCCATTTCAATATGTCCTTACCATACGTATCATAGGGGGGGAATACAATAAGTGGATCATTATTTTGCAAGAGTTTGATCTCGATTTTGCTTCGGTAAAGTCTATGAAATCGTTAGTTTTTGCTGAGTTGATATCAAACTTTCCTCGACTAGATGAGGACATTATTCATGATGATTCATTTATGGATGAACATATCTTCCTTATCTCATCTTCGAACCCCTAGTATGGAGACATTCTAATGTATCTTCAAACCTTGAAGCTATCCCATCATCTGTTGAGACTAAAGAAAGGATCCACGCCACTTATCATCAACGACACTAACTTATCATCAGCGACACTTTGTATCATCAAGGAGTAGATAATATTTTGTGTCGTTGCTTAACTCGCAAGGAAGCTGAGACGATTCTCAATAACTGTCACAGTGGGGCTTGTGGCGATCATCTATCTTGGTTTGCGACAGCCCAAAACAAATTTCAAGCCAGTTATTTTTGGCTGTCAATTTTTAAAGATTGTGTTGAAGTGGTCAAGAAGTGTCACCCTTGCTAGGTGTTTTCTCGGAAAATGTGCTCGCACCCAACCCCTCTTCACCCAGTCATCACCATCGGTCCCTTCACCAAGTGGGGGGTATATTTTATGGACTTTAACCCAGCTTTAGCTAGGGGGAATCATCATATTATTGTGGTCGTGGATTACTTCGCTAAATGGGTAGATCCCATGCCTACCATTAAATCCGATGGTAAGATGAAAGAATTCTTCATATTCAACCAAATTATAGCCCAGTTTGGAATCCCAAAGGAGATTGTCACTAATAATGGTAGTCACTTTCAAAATGAAAGGATGAAGGATTTAAAATCAAAACCGTGTTTTAAGCACGGTCATTCTTCCCCTTATTATCCCCAAGCAAATGGAAAAGTAGAGGCGATGAATAAATCTCTCAAGACCATCTTGCAAAAAACTGTCATCCAGAGTAAATATGACTGACATCTAATTCTTTACCATGCACTTTGGGCATATCAAACCTTGGTAAATACTTCCACAGGTTTTTCTCCTTTTCAGTTAGTAAATGTTGTGGATTGGATCCTTCTGATTGAATGTGAAATCCCTTCCCTCAAAATGGAAATTGAGCTCCTACCTGACACATCTAATCTTGAAGAACGCCTTGTGCACCTAGAGAATCTAGATGAGAAACGTCAATATGCCTCTATGGATATTGAAGTGAATAAACGATGTGTTAAGGTTCAATATGATAGATCTATCTATCCTCGACAATATGTTGAGAGTGACTTGGTTCTCTTGTATGACCAAGCCAAAGAACCATTGGGGGAAGGAAAGTTCAACCCCATGTGGCCCGGTCCTTATATCATGCGATGTGTTTTAAATAAAGGATCCTATGAATTAGAAGATTATGAAGGGAATGTGTTGGATGAGCCCAGAAATGGGCTCTACCTTAAAATATATTATGTTTAGGCCCTCAAGCTTGGGAGTGACTCTTTGTATACTAGTGTATATTAGTGTATATACATATTTTCCTTCGTGTCATCTGCTTTCTTATCAAGTTTTCCCTTGGTTGGAATATGTCATTAGAGTCTTTGGTTTACTTAGGATTCACAGATGATGACATTCATCATACACGAAACATGGCTTCCACTACTTGGGTCATTTACTCACTCGAGGGTCAACTAGTATCTTCAAGTAGAGTTTGTCTCGAACCATCAACAAATAATGTGGTTGAGTATAACGTCATTATAGAAATATTACGCGACACCATTTCACATGGTGTTTGGTCTTTAGAGGTTCACCTGGATTCCCAGTTAGTCATATGTCAGTTAAACGACAGTTACCGTGTGTGATACCCTACTCTAATTTGACGATTCCTACGGATACGACTTTTGGAACGATACTTTGATTTTCTTACTTATAATCACATACCTAGAAGTTCTAATCATGTATCTGATGCATATGTTAATTATGTTTTGGATTGGAATTTTTCACATAATTAAAGTAAAGAAAACACATTCATGCATGTACACATTGTAACATATATAAGTAAAGTCGAAGAACAATTTTTTTTTATTTCATCTTTTCAAAAAATATGGTGTTATAGTACAAAATGGGGCTCACATCCTCAAAATACATATATGGTCGGTATATATATGACCATGGAATATATGCATGTGGCATTGGATGTGTGTCATGATATAACACTATGACTTTTGTGAGACGTCAAAAGAGTCACACCCATGCATGGGGCACACCCATCACCTGTCGATGCATAGCCTCTGGAATATCCTCCACTTGAACCATAAGAATCTTGTGTGTCAATCGAGATAGGTTCTCCTACACATTTTGCATAACTCTCTCTGCATCTCCTTCCACATGCTCATCTCCTCGACTCCTCCATTGATGTTGTGGGAATCCATCTGGTCATCGTGGACCTACATATGTGTGACAAAGAAATTGTTAATACTTGATACCATACAAAAATATTTATGTTTTTTATTATTTTTGAAAAAGCAGAAAAAAATGAAATATATAAAAACATTTCTTACCAATATCACCATAGGTGGAACCTGGTGGAAAAGGAATATCTGGATCCCCTCTGTAGTTGATCCCAACATAAGAATAGTAGTCAATGGCTATGACTTGTCGACGCCACCAGAAAAAGAACTCATTATTGTAGGGGGTTGGCACCCTACCACCTCTTAGCCGCCTCATCACATCGATCCACCATGACATGGATGGATCGCGCGGTCCATGTGGAATGATCTCTACTCTAGTGCTCAAGTATGGAACCTGCTCAAAGAAAAAACTACACAGAGTAGATGCAAATCTGAAGTTTCTCTTTCTTCCTTATTTGCAATCCATCAGATGGCTCTTCATGTTATCCAGTAGTGAGGTACACTAGTCATAAACAGTGGTTCGTAAACACTCCATCACATAGAACATGAGTGGCATGGAAGCCTGGTGCAATGAGGCCAACCCCAAGATCCATGTAAGAACAAGTACGACGATATTCAATATTAGGTTCTCAATCATCCTGATTGGGAATTGGCTCCCTACTTTATTTGTGCCTACAACACAGTGGGTGGCAATGTACTCCTCCATGGTCATACCACCCCCATCCCCCAAGGCCTTGAGATTCACTACTTCGCCCCGGTGAGACAATCATGTGATGAAATATATGTCATCCACTTCAATCCTCAATGGTTTCCCATCGATATTGAAGGCCTCTGTCTCTAAATCCCAATAGTTTATGAGCATCTAGAGTAACCTCACTTGAGCCCTCATTCCTTTGAGAGCCCAAAATTTATAAAGGCCACATATTTTTAGAGATAGTTGGGCCCCTGCATCCCTTTCCATTGTTGCATCTACCTCTTCATGCTCCCTCTCCCTCCATTTAATCACCGTCCTACCAAAGGAAAGTCATTTTTTGAGTTAAATTTTGCCA
>JZKD02S0637545.1:881927-893015 GCA_000966675.3 Picea glauca
ATATATATGAAAAATGAGCATTTAAAAAAATTGTGGAAACATTGTGGATTGAAAAAATCAAAATATCAAAAATCACCTAAAAAAAAGAGGGGGTGCTACCAGTAGCACCATTTTTAAAAATGGGGTAAAAAATTGAACCCCCAAAAAAAGAGAACTCTGGAGATTTCTCATTAAGTTGGTAAATCTGTTTAAGGAGCTAGGATTTTGTAGTGCTTAGGGTTTTCGCACCAGTTACACTTCACCATGGCGGCCACTGGAGGGGCAGCGCAACTCCCTCCTTCAACAAGGTAGTAGCTGGGGGGGAAGCCCCATCCAGGAGTAACATAGCCTTCCCAAAAAGGGAATAATACAAATCTTGTGCAGTAAGAGCGGGAGGGGCATGAAATCAAGAAGAGGAAATCCTGCTCGAGTATCAGGTAAAACTATATTTCAATCGCACTATTCCTCGCAACGCAACCATATGTATTCCAAAGGAAACTAAAATTCCAAGATACAAAATCACTTCGGAAAAAATTGAAGAATACATCCAGTTTATGTAGGATCATGCCTTCATTGGAAAATTTATGGGTATTTGGCCAATAGAAAAGACATTGGTTTGGTGGAACAAAATGAACTGGAAGCTAAAGGAGCAAGTATATTTGAAGCTAGGCTCTAAGGGGTTCTTCACAGTAGTATTTACCATCTTGGAAGATCAGTACAAGGTTTTTGAGAATGGTCCTTACTTCTTCAACTCGGAAAGCCTATGCCTTAGGCTATGGATGGAAAAATTTAGCCCTGAAAATCAGGACTTCACAGTCGCCTCAGTCTCGATCTGTATCTACTCATTATCTTAGGAATTGAGAACTGTTGGTAAACTCAGGACGGATAGCATTGTTGACGAACAAGTTCCCACCCAACCCCCCTAACTCCTCATGGAGATAGTCTCTTGGAACATCAGAGGCCTAAACGAAAAAAGAAATCATATACTACTTAGAGATCAAATATGCAAAGAACAATCGACAATAGTAATGATCCAAGAAACAAAATGCAATAGTGACACCATCATAAATTAGTACCTATGATCTAGAAGGGTTCCCAAGCGATAGCCATATATGCTCAAGGTGCAACAGGGGGATTATCTCTTTTTTGGAACTTAGTTGAAGTCCTAATGAACAACTTCTTTTCAACTCAAATGTCTCTAACAACATGATTCCAACTAATAGGATTGGAGGAATCATGGTTTATAACCAATGTCTATGGACTGCAAGAAGAAACTAACAAAATTCTCTTTCTTGACTCTTTGTGAGTGCTCCACAACATTATAAGGGACAACCATTGGTTAATAGGGGGAGATTTTAATAACATCACCTTAGTTGTTGAGAAGCGAGGAGGAATAAGAAGGTTGGATCAAAACTCTCAACACTTCAAAGACATTGTCCAGTTATTAAATTTGATAGACATAGAAACAGTGAACGACCATTACACCTAGAAAAATCGAAGAGGAGGAGATAATCAAGTAGCCTCTAAGTAAGATCACTTTTTAGCTTCAGAATCCCTCCTTCTCATAGAACTTAACATAGATCCTTCCATTCTTCCAACATCGGGATCCAACCGTTGGGCCATCAAGTTGGAGGTGGATCGTCAGAGTTAACTAAAAAATCAACCCTTCCAATTTGAAATATTTTGGCTAAATCTTCCAGCCTTTCAAGATAACATTTGGAAGTGGTGGAATGAAGCAAAAGAGGAAGTGGGCTCCCCCATGCACTAGTTCCATAAAAGGATTAGGTATATTAAACTATGTCTCAACAAATGGAACAAGGAGGAAATTGGAGACATCTTCCAAGAAAAGAAGAAAATTGAAAACAAAATAGAAATAATTCAACAGTTCATGATCTTAGAGGGACGCACAAAGAATTTGATCACAAAGGAAGCTATTCTCAAGTCACAATTAGAGGATCGCAATAGATAGGAAGAACTCCTTTGGAAACATAAATCAAGAATCTAATGGCTAAAGTAGGGAGAGAAAAAAACTAAACTCTTTCACAACCCCATGGTCCAGTGATGCCACCACAATAGGATAATCTCCGTCAAATACAACCAAGGTAATCAACTCAAAAATCAAAAGGATATAGAAAAGGAGTTGGTTAATTATTTCAAGGAGAATCCTCATGGAACCACATCCAAACAATATGGATTCCATACAAGAAATAACACGCCACGTACCCAAGATTGTATCGCATGAACAAAATGAAGCCCTCCAGCTAAGGCATGTTACTATGGAGGAGGTTGAGTAGGTAACTATGGAAATGCCTAAAGAAAAAGCACGAGGACCAAAGGGATTCACAGGTGATTTTTATCAAGCATGCTAGCCCATAATAAAACATGATGTTTCAAGTATAGTCTAAGACTCCTATCGATTTAAAAATGTGCTACCAACCCTGGGTGCCACCTTCCTGGCTCTCATTCCAAAAGAAAACAAGGTGGAATATCTTAGTAAGTTCTATTTGATCTCCCTATGCAATGTGGCCTACCAAATTATCTCAAAAATCATATCAAATCGCCTCAAGACCATCCTCTCCTCCCTCATATTACTCGAATAAACTGGTTATGTGGAAGGACGTCAAATCCTCGATGGAGTAATATTGGTCCATGAAATTATTCACTCTCTAAATTCCTCCAAATATCCTGGCATGTTCATCAAACTTGACATATCCAAATTCTTTGACAAGTTTAGTTGGCAATATATTTAGTGAGTCTTTCAAGCCTTTGGTTTCTCACCATCTTGTATAAAATGGATTATGACTCTCACCTCCTCCACTTTATTCTCCAGTATGCTTAATGGATCCCCTTCGGTAACCTTCTCTCCCTCTCGATGTACCCGGCAAGGTGATCTTGTATCTTCCTTTATTTTCATCCTAACGGTCGAGGGTCTAGGCAAGGCCTTAAAGGAAATGATAGATAACAATTCAATTAAGGACCTTAGATTCTTCGGGGAGGACTTAGCAGCCTCCCAACAACAATTTTTTGATGATACACTGATGATGGGGAAACCAATGGTACATGAATCTCGGTCTATATAGCGCATTATCTCATGATTCATGGAAGCCTCAAGCACCTCCATCAATCAAGGTTAGTCTCAGATTTGTTTCTTTAACACTCGGATTTTCATTCAGATAATATTTCTAGACTCTTGGGTTTCCAAAGAAGATCCCTTCCATCCAAATATGTGGGTTCACCTCTTGTGAAGAATGGCCTTCATAATTTACCTTGGGAGGACCTCCTCTCAAATATGGAAAGCAAGCTTTCCATATGGAATTTCCACTCTATTAACATCCCTGGTCACCTGGTCCTCCTCAAATCGGTTGTCCAAACCATGCCCCTCTATCTTTTTGCAACATTCATTGTGCCCAATTTCATTTTAAAAATTATCTGCAACCTGCAAAGATCCTCTCTTTCGGGAGGTGCTAAAAAGGAAAGGAAATGGCCTCTGGTAGCTCGGAAAAACACTTTCATTTAAATCTTACTGGAGGCTTGGGGATGAGAGGTCCTAAAATTATCAACTCCACTCTTGGAGCCAAAACATTGTGGGGTTGGTTGTACAACAAGAACACCTTATGGACTCTAATCTAGAGAAGAAAATATTGTCTAAATACTTATCATCAACACCTAGTTTTCCTTGAAGGAAACATAGAAAGATCCCTAATATGAAATGCATCCAGGAGAAACAAACATATCATTCAACAAAATTCATTTTAGGAGGTTATAAATGGAAACAACACCCATTTCTAGGATGATGTGTGGAAATAGTTACCATCCTAGCGATCAAAGGAAAACCTCCTACCACTTTGAGATAATATGTTGAGCCACAATGAAAAATGGATACACCAATACTGAACTCCCCTAGGAATGGTAGATCAATGGAGAATAGGGATACCCCAAGATCAATGGCACACACTTCCTCCAAATCTAGATTGGGACAACTTCTGCCAGGAATTAACCAAAAGGAAAATCGAAATTCAGGAAGGGCATGACAAGCTCTGTTGGGGATATAAACCAAGTGGAAACTATAATCTCAAATAAGCATACCAACTAATAGTGTGGAATCCAAAACAACCACAAAAAGAAATTTGGGTCAAAATATGGACGAAAAATATATGGCCCAAGGTCTCCTTCCTTTAGCTATTGGTTAAAAGAAAAATCTTGATCTAAGACAACCTTCTCAAGCATGGCTTTCAAGGGCCAAGCCTCTTCCCTTTATGCCGCCAAGAAGGAGAATCCATAGAACATCTTTTCAATTTATGCTCAGTGTCAAACACTCTATGGGATCAAGGAGAAATTATCTTTTGGACATCTGACCGTAGCAAGATCAGCCTAAAAGAAACAATTCTTCAATGGAGACCTGTAATCTCACCCTATCCCATATTAAATCAGGCATGTCAAATTTTCCTAGCTTCCTACTTTGGCTTATATAGAAGGAAAGAATTTTTTGCATTTTTTAAAATGAATTCATGGATGAAGGCTAATGATGGAAGAGAATCAAGCAAATCATAAAATAAATTGTCATTTCCTCGCATTGGTTAGACCAGGACTGGAAATGTACTACCATGGCTTCATAAACTCTTAAATTGCTCAAGATACATCACTACAACACTCTTCATGAGTCAAGGCAATCGCACCCTCACCCTTCTACTCCAGACAAATGGAATCCTCCCTCAGGCTATTTTATTAAGATAAATTTTGATGGGGATTCAAAAGGAAACCCAAGTTTTGTGGGGATCAGTAGGGCCTTTAGAAATGACAAGGGGAATCTATTGTGGATCTATGCGTAGGGGGTGGGAATTGACAACAACAATTTTTTGGAGCTATTAGCTCTTGAAAAAGGCCTTCACATCTCCATCAAATAAAGCTTTCATAAGCTCATTGTTGAGCGGGATTCTCAAGTTTTCATAAGGATGCTCAAGAGACTACAGCAAGGACCACTTATCAGCAAAGTCTCCCAAATCTAGTGAATGGTAAATACCCTAGAGAGAATCCACTCATTTCTCCTTCGAATAGAATTTATTATCCCTACTCATGTTCAAAGATTAGTGAACATTATAGTTTCTGGATAGCTTACCAAAAAAAATAACATTAGAAATATTTAAAACATTTTTATATTATTAATGTAAATTTGATTAGTTGGTAATGTTACCCCCCATTTCTAGGGGTAACTAAGGAGATGATGTCTCAAGGCACACGAGTTGAATACATGGAGTGTCGAGAGCTGGATGAGCGGACAGAGCCCCTCCTCTTACCTGACATCACCTTTGATTGGCAGCAACAACGTCCACCACACCAGCTTCGCACTTAGAGGACAACAGGTCTTTCTTCATGAGGTAACAAGTCTGGTATCGTGGTAAGTGTCATTTTAATAATTGAAGCATTTGAACATGTTGCAAAGGGTCGTTTCTCAATTTTGAAAATGTTTGCTTGGAAATTATTCTTTTTGCCTCATTTCACCTTGGTGGTTGACATGTTTTCCTAGTATGTGGGTCACCCTAGGGAAAAGGGTTACTACTAGGGGGTATCCTTGAAGGGTCATTGTACCATTCCCACCCATACATACCATTTTCCATGATTATTCCCCTATGTTTCCTCATATTTTGGGTTTTCAGGAAAGTTATTGACCCAAGAAGGGATTGTAACTCATTTCATGGGAAGAAGGGGCTAAATGCCCAGAGGTGTTGTAGCTAGAAAAATATAAGAGCCATACATTATCCTATAGATTCTCTCCCTAAAGTCCTGAGAGCATTGAAATGCTTCTCCAAAAAACTTAAGGACCTGTAAAAAGACAAACACGTAATTAATCAATTTCCCACTTGTTGAGGGAATGCATTTTGCAGTGTCTTTTACTTTCCTTGTGCATGACACTCAATGTGTTCTTAGCTTCAAGTGGAATTGTGATGATCTTTACTTTCCATTACACATAGCACTCAATGTTTTGTACCATAATCAATTAATGTAAAATAAAGGGATTGGAGAATGTTGCATTGCAAATGAGGATGCAACACACCCTTTACAAAGGCACCCATAAAGGAGACAATATGAACCCTTGTATGTCAAGAAACCCCATGCCCAAAGTCATACCCCCATCCACCTAATACTCTTTTACATGACTTAGAGTGGGTCTTCTTGGGATACACTCCTTGACTTGGGGATTGATCTACCCAATAGGGCACCATGACAACCCTACCATATTAAAAATTGGCAAGTTGTATAAGGTCTTTGAGCATTTGTTTAATTTGAAAAGGGGGAATTTTATGCACATGTTTGGATGGTTATTTTATTTAAAAAGGCTTACTTGGCATGATACATGTGACTTATGGATCCTTGGATGGTGCACTTATTTGTCTTTGCAAGACCTTTCTAGGTGAAATCTTTTCCAATGAGGGACTAGGTCGCTTGGACCTTCATAAGGGATTGGATCCCACATGATGGGTGATCTTTCCCACTCATTGCACACTTGATAAGATGAACGTTTCCTTTAGAGGCATTTGGACAGCATTTGAGAATGAAATTTTGGCCCCTTGCACCTGAATTTTTTCCTTGGGAGGCCTAGGATGTCATAACCTAGCCCTTGGTGTCACCTTGGATGATGGGGTTAAGATGGGAATTGATGATTCTATTGGTGATGTGATGTGATTTTATGGAGAGAGACGCATTACGTGTCAGTCTAGCACATGATGAGAAGACACATGGACTTTGGAGGCCAAACGATATTCACTTGGAAGCTCAACATCTCATCCTTATCCCAATGTCACCCTTTAAGGGAATGATGTCATCATCATTAGGGATTTATTTTATGTAAATTTTAATTTTGTAAATTCTAAATCCAAATAGAGGAGGTCATCCTCCTCCTAATTTTTTGTTGACTTTTTAAAGTGGACAAATTGGTTTTAGGTGACCTCATATAAATAGAGGTCACCTTACTTTCATTTTAACAACTCACTTGAGAATGACATAAGCTCTTGGATGAAATTTTCACCCTACTTGGGAAATTCGCACCATCTTGTCTATTGTGATTTTGGATGCTTCCACTTGTCTATTGGTGAAGGAAGGATAGCATTATCTTTTCATGCGTGTTTCTTGGAAATTATGGTGGAATATTCTTGATAAGTAATGGTTTTTCATGCTATCTCTTGGATTAGGTAAGAAATTTGTGCAATTTTATGTTTTCATCTTTATTTTCAAGGTCGATTTTTCAAAACCCTTGGAGGATTATAAGGGCATACACCCTCCATCAATATCTATCTTTCTTTTCATTGAAAAGGTTATTTTGTAAAGGTTGCTACAAGCAGTAAAAGGGGTTACACCCTTGTAGATTTACCTTGCTAAGCTTTGTTTGCTCTAGGGAGTAAAAGGGATTACAACCCTAGAGAAGTAATAAACCTTGGCTCATAAAAAAGAGACTCCAAAACCCAAAAAATAAGGCACTAATCTTTTTTTGCATTGGAGATTGAATATTATGCATTGGTAAACGTGATATCAAGGAGATTGAATTGTCTAAGTTTGAAATTTTATTTTACATGTTTTAATCTACTTTGTGCTTTGAGGGCATCTTGATTAGCCAATTAATATAATATTTGTAATAAACTTTATGCTACGCCCGATAGGACTACAAAAAACTCATCTTCTTTCACTCTTTTACTCACTCTTCTACCGTTGAAATTCACTTGTAAGCGTTGGTAATTATTCTATTGGTTAAAAATTATTGTTTGGGTGGTTTACTTGTTGATTTTAGTGGCTACAACTTCTTGTAGAAAAAAATTTATACATCCATAAGGATGTTACAAATCTTGTTGATAACACTTACTAACAACCCTCTAATTGTTATCAAAGTCTTGCTCTAGTCATTTGAAATTTATCTATTTGTTGCTAGTTTTATTTCCAACATATGCACTTGATGTTGATGGTATAATTTATAGATCTTATACTCTTTTACTGTTGATATATATATTTCCATACTTTTAAAATTTGGGACAACAAATTTTCTTGTTGATTCACCATTAGTTTTAAGTCTTTGATCATCATATATTCTCTTGTTCTTACCAGGGATAACATTGTTTTGCAGGCACACTACCTTGGAAACCAATCACTATCTCACAAGACTCATTCTTAAGCCTTATTTCCACTCTTAACCTTGACATATAGGGGAATTATCCATCTCTTTTCACTTTCCATCACAATCCCCCTAGAGTCATCAGGAAGCCTCTCTTGCGTTGGAGGTGTCCTTCACTAAAAGGAGGGGGACATCTATTGAGGTGACAGTGATAGTTGTTCCCAATTGTGTCAAACATTTCATGGATTAGGTTGGGATTTTCCCAAACTAAAGATTGTGCGATAACATTTTTGGAATCGTTATCGGGGAGGATTTTGAATCCTTTCCAACCCTTAACAATACTTGGCAAGTTATCTCAAAGCCTTTTCCTAGCTTGTCTAGCGACTCCATTTGAGGGAAATTCCCTTTCCAGTTTTGATAAAGCCTTCTACAAAGGTTTATTTGGTGACTCCACTATGGGTCGTTGTTGGAACAGGGGCAGACCCAAGGTTCAATGCTTAAAAAACACACCAAAAAATCCCCAACTACCGACCCTTTCGGCAACACCTACGAAGCAGATGCAGTCTCACCTGAGGTAGATGCAGAGGTGGTTGCAAGACTCCAGTGCCTGTAACCTTAGCTGGGACACAAATCTGTGATTGTAACACCTTAACAGAGCAATTAGTAGTTATATATCATTAGTATTCAGCCTTAACTCACAGCATAGATAAATCCTAATTACAGTGCAACACAGTATTCAACAAGATTCAACACATTCAAGCATTAAGTACATCAACATAGATCAGATCTAGCATTCATTCATATCATTAAGCACAAATCATCAACAAATCTATCTATCATTAATCTATGCCAAATCACTAAGCAAGTAAGCACATCAACATAGAAATACATCACACAAAGCATAGCAACTCAGGATATACATGGTTCACCCCCAGCCTAGGGCTACGTCCACCAACTCTTCTTCTCTTTTATTATATTTTGTCAATCGTCTTCATGCACAGATCCACAAGATCCTACTTCGCATAGGACAAGAGATCTGTGTGCACTCCACTAGATCCTCCTTCCCCCAAGCTAGATCACAACACAAAGCCTTTACACAGTCAATTGCACTTAGCTCTACAAGTCTCACACAGTATGCACAAAGCATTTGCAGTCATCACTTGCATTTTTCACTTAGCATGGCACACTTGCTTACATCACCTAGCTATCTCTTTATACCTTACAAAAGGGGCCTAAACATGGGTAAAACCCTTCTTCAAGGGCCAACAGGCCCCCACCACTCATCTGTGACTCATCCCGAGTCACTCTAATCTAGGTAGCTCTGCTTCAAAAGCCTCGAGCTGCTTCAACCTATTATTGTGCCAAGGCCTCCTACTCGGTGAACTCTTGGATAAATTCTTCGTTGACAGGTTCCTCTAAGCGTTGTTCAGCTGCAGTGATGACTTGTTCCAATTCTTCTCCTTGGACTTCAATCTCAGCGAACAGTTGGCAAGCCTCATTGTGAATTGGTTGGAGTCTCTGAGTCACTTCCATGAATTTGCTCTGAATGCAATGGACCTGCTATTGAACAGTGCATTGTTCCTAGGATCACTTCATCCTTTCAACTGTTGACAGGAGCTTCAACTATGCCTATATTGTTGTTGCTTGTTGCTTTGCCTCCTAGAGTTGTGACTCCAATGCCTTTAGTTCAGGGTCTTCAGTAAGTCGCTCATAAGTGTGTGCACTTCTACTTCTAAGATGTTTACATTCCAGAGTGAATGCTCTAATCCTCTCAATTGTGCTCTGGGTAGTGGCTTCTCTTTAGTATTGCATGTCCTACGAGGTACATGGCACTGTTTGTAGCTCTAGGTCTGTGATTCTCTATTGAAGTTGTTGGATAGCTTCCGCAAGCTATGCTACTTGATGCTCTACTGGTTCTTCCACGTATTGCTCTAATCCTTTCACAGAGTGAAGTACTCTACTAACTGCTTCTTTGAATCCGAGCTGTTATGCGAGCAACTGATCTTTCTCTTGCTGGATCTATGCTCTCTCCTCTTCGAACTTGGTGTGGATTTCATCTTTCTCGTATTTCATAACTCAGTGTTGCTCTACCATTTCCTCTTGTGCTTGCTTTAGGGACACGATATCTTGTCCTTTCTCTTCTTTCACTCGATGAAGGTGAGCTTCGGTCGCATAAGATATTCTATGGAGTTGGGCAGGCTCATCGCAATGGATACTGCGTGGTTGGATTGAAGGGCCTATTGTACCCCTCTAAGTTCTGCCTCAATCCTATCATACATGGTTTCTTTCTTGGATTCGGTGTTCTGCAAGATGTCCTTCGAGGTGTCTAATATGACTGTGATGATGAAGTCGAAGTCATCGAGCATGAGTACAGTCTGTAGCTTAGTCTTTGTGGCTTTGGATTTCTTCCATGAATTAGGTTTCGTGGGGGAAACCTTTATTTTCTTGGAGGGATCAATCTCATCAATAGGATCCCTATGCGGTGTTACTTTGCCTTGCTTCTGTTGGTCTTCTTTGCCATTGGTCTCTTCTACTTTGTCATTACCTCCTCGTCCAGGTGATTCTGAAACGATTTAATTTGATGCACTACTCAAGTTTTTCACCTCTTTGGTATTCTTCCTTCTGTTGGTTCTAGGGGTGTCATGCTCTTCATGAGTGGCCTCTGAGCTTCCAATTAGTTTTGGATCAGACATTTCTGTAGGGTCAGCAGGAATAAGGAGCTCTGTAGACCAGTCCTTACTTATCTCTTCGAGGTCCTCCTCGGTGATCTTATAGTATTACTGAAGCTCTTCTTTATGCTCATCTACACATGCAGTGATATTAATAAAGTTTCTATATACATGGAACTTCATGAGGGGTCTGAACTGGTGCAAGGTGTTTGGCGCCATGCGAGGGACAACCCCAATAACCCTCTTTAACTGGAGATAGTATGTGTGGAATACTGCATTCGACTAGCATTGTTTTCCCATATTGCTCAAGTACTAGAGCATGGTGAACTTCGCATCTAGTGG
>JZKD02S0637545.1:929521-960789 GCA_000966675.3 Picea glauca
AAGTAAGGGGTGAAAAGGGGTTTTTCTTACAAGTTCTTCACCAAACACAAATGAAATGGTAAAAAAAGACCTCTTGCTCTTATTTATTTCATTTTTTCCTTTTTTAATAATATTTTATACTATAAAAATGTGTTTGGTCATAAACCCTCATAACTATTGGTTTCGTAAGTGTCTTGTTTCTTGCAGGGAGAAGACTAGAGTCCTAATTAATGAAGTATGGATCTTTGTTTCGTAATTTTTTTTTTCTCTCCATTATGCATATCGATACTTTTTAGGGTTTTTTAGTAAAACTTCGAGTTCACTCTTCGTTCATTCTCATGCTCGAAAATTATGAGAACGCAACCGAGTATACTTTTGTCGTCCTTTCGTACTCATCTTGGTAACACGAAAAATGACACACATGGAGTATAATTTAAGCTCTTTTCACCCTCCATAAAAACAAAAATATTGGCAAGTGACCTTGTTCTGTTCACGCTCGTAAAGGTATTTGAATAAAATGTTCGATGGGCAACAATTTATCACTTTTTCGTTCCTATCGAACTATTTTACGAAAAAGGAACTGAGAGAGTTCTCTTTAAGTGTTTTTCAGACTCTATAAACATGAAAAACCCCCAAGTTTTATATCTTTGGACTCGTTAAACAAACATTGAAAGACCCACATGGGACTGAACCACTCCTTCTTAGGGTTCGTTAAAAATACTCTGAGGGACTCGTCCGAAGGATGAGCTTACATTACAAGCATATGTTATCCTCCTCAAGCTTGTGTAAAAATAAAGAGGTACTCATCAGAAATGGTAGGGGGGAATTTGGGAAAGAGATGTGTTTCTGTACCTGTGTTAGTGGCAGTACTAGTCACTCTTGAACATGACACCCCCTTCGTCATTTTACTCCGGGTTGGGAAATCCATTTGTCTCTCGTCTAGCCTTCATCGAATTCATATCTTGGGTCATTTTTGATTCAATGCTACCATGACTAGTGTCGTGTCATTCATATGTTCAAGAGAATTCCAAACAAGCCTTCCTTCGAGTCGGCCATCTGCATTGTCATTTCTTACCATGTCGGCCTTCCCTGTGTCCATTTCAAATCATTTTCATACTTTGATCTATCCTTAAATCTGTTACTTATTTTGTGTTGCTGATGGGGGATACATCAAGGCCCTCCTGTGATGAGTCTTTTTTCTGTCGACTTCAACTCATTATCTAGGAATAAAACTTAGAAATCATTTAGTACCTTAGAGCCTGCATGCCTCAATGGCAGGTTTCTTCGCTCTCGACAGTGGATTCACATCATTGGTCCCTGATCGAGATATTTCATCGAGTGTTCGACTTCAGATCATTTATTCACATTCATTGGATTGTACTAAGGTACCTTGGGAGTCATTGACATCAATGGTTATTTCCCTCAAACTTGTTAATGGTTTTCATCAATGACCGGTAATCAAGTGGTTTCTACCATGTTTGACTTCAACACCTGTAATCGCATGGTTAGATTCATACTTACGGATGACAGGATTCAATACCCTGGATCTCATCTTTTTGGCCCAAGTTGCGATGGAGTATTTATGATTTGAATTGACACACAGATCCACTTTGTATGTCTCGTAGCTGTGTCTGACTTTACACGTTCTAATACATAGATCCACGGTGTATTTCTAGTGGCTACGTAGAATTTCGATGACATGGATCCACAGTGTATACTTGGTGGCTATGCCTTACATTTATGATTTCAATCACATGTAATCTAAGTATGGGAATTCCTACCTCATAAATGGTATAATTCTATGCAGATGTGTGGTTGTTTGCAGGTTCCTGATTGGTGTGCTCCTTGTTTCTGACACACACACGCATTTAACAAAGTATTTATGTTGTCACATGTTCCAGCCTCATACTTTGGGGGGCATTCTGTTACACATTATTTTGGTCACTCTAATGATGACCCCATAGACATGTGTTCAGACTTCCAAAACAATCTTTCACATGAGGAAAATCGATGAGTTCTTCCCCTACAAGGCACATTTTTAGAATGACGTTGCAGGCTGACAGTGGTACACAATGTAGAAATCAATGATTTCCGTAGACTGCTCTATGCTTGGCCTACGAGATTTATGAATGTTGCTATATAGGCTGGGTGTGGCAGCGCTTGAAGTTAAGTAAAGGAAGAAGTTTCACGAAGTTTCTAGAAGGAGAATCTTCTAGAATGTGAGGTGGCATCTGTATGGTTGTGATCTTACTGGTTTTCTGATTTAGTGGGATCATCCTCATCCTAGTAATCACTTCATATTCTCCTATATAATAATGGATTTCTCATGGAAAAGGTTAAGCAAGGTCAAGCAAGAATGAACAAAGAATAGGCTGAAGACTGTGTGAATAATCCTAATACAATTGGTGCTTGAGGCCTCCATTTCCCCATCAAGCTTTGTGGATTATCTTCATGCAAATTCAGAGCAAGTGTATGTGTGTGTTGGAACAAAGGACCATTGAAAGGGAACTTGCGACATCAAGGCACTCTGGTTGTATTTTCCACTTTTACTTAATATGATACAGTGGCATGTCTCTTTCCCATAAAATCATTAGTATTTTATTACATGACTCCTTGATCACATGTTTAGGTTTCCATTGAATCTATAATTGTTTCTTTCACTTTGGTTGGTTTGTGTCATTGCAGATCTGATATCACAAGAGCACTGGAGACAACCAGGGACAACAGAGATATAACGAAGCGATATATAAAGGTATGTCCATCACTCCTTCTTTGATGAAAAATTCAATGGTAGCAACCTAGGGAAAGTGTTATGTCCTGTTTTGTTTTGTTCTAGATCCAGGTGGATCTAGGGAGATTAGTTTATGTCCGCATTCACTGATTTATCTAATAACAATAGTGACAGAAGAAGTGGTGATGAACTTCCTTAAAGAAAGAATAAATACAAGATTCAATGTCCCTGCCAAAATTACTATTGATAACATTAAGTCTTTCAATTCAATGGCATTGAATGAGTTTTGTTTCAAGTAAGGGATTGTTTTGTCTCATTCTTCGAACTATTACCCCTGGGGAAGAAAACTCACAGAATCCAATAACAAGAGCATCATGAACATTGTAAAAACGATTGTCGGAGATAACAAAAGGAGTTGGGATAGAAAAATTAAGTATGCCCTTTGGGCGGATCGCACGACAACCAAGACCTCTACTGAGAAAACCCTACTTGAATTAGTCTATGGGATGGAAGAGAGGTTGCCTGTAAATATCCAGATTCCATCTTTGCAATTAGCTCAACATTTTTCTACCAATAAGGAGGCGCTAGAAGGAAGGATTGACCAACTCATAGAATTGAATGAGTCCAAAAGAAAGGCTTTTGATCAAATGGAAAGAAATAAAGACAAAATTAAGGGAACATTTGATTGTAAAGCAAGGAAAAGGGATTTTAAAGGACATTTTGTTCTCATGTGGGACAAAAGAAGGGAGAAACCAAGAATGCATAGAAATTTGACAATTCGTGGCTAGGGCCTTACCAAATCAAAGAAAAATATGAGTCAGATTATTTTTACTTTGCTAATGTCGAGGGTAGGAGAATGCCATTACCAGTTAATGGATCTCTCCTCAAGCCCTATTATATCAATAGAACTTGACTTCATGGGCCTCGAGGCCCAGGTAAGTAGGTAGGTCATTTGTTTTCTTGCATTTACATTTGTATGTTCATGGCAGTTTAGTTGCATTTATTTAGATTCACCCCTTTGTTCATATTTTTCTCTACATGTTGTTTTATTTGCATTTATGCATAATTGTTTTACTACATTTGCTTGAATCATATTACATGTTAGTTAGAAGTTTTTGAAAAATGCAAAAATTTATTTTTAATGGATAGTTGGATTTTTGAAGTTTTGATTATATGAATAAAGGGGTGAGTGTGCCACCCTTCAATATCTCAAGTTAGGGGGTTTTGTTTAAGTGTGTGTAGGCATAGGTATTACCAGGAGATGTTGAGGTTCTCATGTACTCTACAATGAGCACATGTCCCTAGGTAAGAGCTAGATGCTACCCCTCATTTCTAGGGGTAACTAACGAGATGATGTCTCAAGGCCCACAAGTTAAAGACATGGAGTGTTGAGAGCTAGATGAGTAGACAGAGCCCCTCCACTTACCACACATCACCTTTTATTGGCAACAACAACATCCACCACACCAACTTGGCCCTCAGAGGACATCAGGTCTTGCTTCATGAGGTAACAAGTCTAGTATCGTGGTAAGTGTCATTTTAATAATTGAAGCATTTGAACATGTTGCAAAGGGTCCTTTCTCGATTTTGAAAATGTTTGCTTGGAAATTATGTCTTTTGCATCATTTCACCTTGGTGGTTGAAATGTTTTCCTAGTAAGTGGGTCACCCTCAGGAAAAGGGTTGTTGTTAGGGGGTCTCCTTGAAGAGTCGTCGTAATATTCCCATCCATACTTTACCATTTTCCACAATATTTCCCCTCAGTTTCCTCATCTTTTGGGTTTTCGGGCTTATTGACCCAAGAAGGGCTTATACCTCATTTCATGGGAAGAAGGGGCTAAAGACCCAGAGGGATTATAGCTAACAAAAGATAAGAGCTTGTTGGCAACCCCACACGATTTTGTTATGTGAACAGGAAATTACATTCTCCATAGCTACCTACACCTCATTCTTGTAAACATTATCATTTTTAGACAATGAATGGATTAGTATAGTTATTCATTAATGATTTAAATATTGTGTTTTTGTTTTGTTTCATGTTTTATTCATGACTGAAAGCATGAATCAAACATGAAAACTTAGCTTCATATTATGTTTTCTATACAAAGCATTCTTTTTAAAGGGTCATTATGCTTATATCCATTTTATATCTAACACTTGAATGACTTACCTTTTGAATGTTTTGAATATTGATATCATTTCTATGTATTTAGTTGGTTTGCATTTGAATTATGGACATGGTTCATGTTTGTATATTTAAAACCTTTGCAAATCAACTATAGTCGTGCTAGTTATGAGCATTAATGCACAACTATTATACCCTGTACTTAACCCTTTTGTTGGCAGAGTAAATTGATAAGCTTTTTATTATGATTTGAAGGTTTTTGTCATGCCCTGTACACGAGGTTTTCATTACCATGAATGCTCAAGCCTCAACACTGAAACCTTGATGTTCATACTATGATTACGCATGGGTTTTGCTTGGTTTGTTTCCATTTTATCCGCTCAGATTTGTTCCTATTACCCTTGCCATCTAAACCCAGAACTATCTTGAGTCGCCCCTGTTACAGTCCAGTCATATTTTAATGGCTCATGTTCTTTGTTGGAGCCAAATGGCCGTCAGGCATTGCTATCTCACAGTGATGTGAATCCAATCAAATAAATCGTAATTGCATGCCAGAGACATGTTTTTGCGGGAGCGATCCTAAGAAAACCGTTATGAATCAATCCAAATCCTTTAAGACTCATTTCGGAGATGGGGCCATTTACCTTCATCACGGGCAAATTCTTCAGAAACGAATGCATTTTGGAGGTATGTTTTGTTTTCTGGACTGCATTTTCTCAAAAAAATTGTTTTGCCTAAGTTTTCTTTTTCCCCTTTTTCTCTCTGTGGGTGTGAAGATATGCAACAAATGGCTGAACTCTATCATAAACAAAAGTTAAACCCTTCTATCAAAGGCCTGTGTGTTGATCCACAAGAAGACCATGCTACCACAGATCAAACTTTTGTTGTTATTCGGAACCCACTGGGCAAAAAGCCACGATCTGTTTTCATGCCTAGAAAGTTATTGGAGGAGGTTTTTAGATGTGATAAAGGATAGTTTTCTCATGCCCCTACTGTTAAGCCAATTCCCTATATTGTTCACAAACCAATTGTCAAGAAAAACCACAGGCATAAGGAACAAAGTAATTCAGATTTAAATTTGGCAAACAAGAAGATTAAGCAAGATGGATAATACGACCATTAAAAACTCAACCAATTTCACTATTATAAATTCGGATGTATTAGGTGTCTCTTTGGCAAATTGCTAGAATAGTAAATAGTTTTTTTGTTTTGATTATGTTTTAAAAATAAAAGATTTCATTTTTTATTTTTTTGTTATTTTTTTAACTATTTTAGACTAGCTACATAAACCTGTAGCTTATCTTTTTCTAAAAATTAGTTTGAATTCAAGTCATTTTTAAATAAAATTTAGTAATTAGTTGTTAATAAATTATCTAACTTGTTCCTATTTCGTTTTCATGATGTGGTATATCTTGATGTTGATTTTATGAGGTGGAACATGTTCAATTTAGATTATTAGTATCTATTTCTCGTTCATTTTGTAAATGAGAAAAAACTTTTATTAGTATTTGAAGATACAGTTTGATTATGAGTGGATGTAGGCCCTCCATATTTGTAATATTTTGATCTCATGGGATCTGATCCTATCCTAAGAGATAGGAAGATAAGATTTCAAAAAGACTCTTTAAATACCCTGCATTTTGTAAATGAAAGGCATCTTGGCTTGGAACCAAAGATGGACAAATGATTTTTCAAGACTTAATGGAACATCGTACAACATTTTGGCTTTAGTCCTTTGTTAATGGTGTTTCATTAATGTTTTTTTTTTATTTAATCCTGGTATATTAATATGTCTTGTAGCTTTAGACTCAATGATATGTTATTTTTCAGGATATTCATGTTATATATATCGTTCATAATTTGTTGTTCCAGATATTCACACTATTTGATGTTTAAGTTGAACAATATAGTGAATGCATTACACATAGATTTATCTCATTGTAATCATTTGTGATCATAAGATCACATAATTAATATGTGTTCCCTATTTTGTTTCTAAAATCTTGGCTGCCAATACATTCTATGAATTTATTCAAAACAATTTTAGTATAAGTCTATTGCAGATTTATCTCATAGGTGTGGCAGTTGGATGCTATTGATTTACATAGAGGCACGGACACATTTAACGAACTGACATCAAGTTAGCTTCTTTATTTCTAATTTATGTCATTTTATATATTAGTGAAACCAGAAAGTTTAGATCAACTTTGACTATCTGTACATCTGTGTTTCATAACTTTGTTAATTCAAGTTTTGTTAGATTTTTAATTAGAAAATAAAAAATATTCAAATGTGTTTTCTTTATCTGCCTCAGTAAAACAATTATTTTTACATTGATTTCGTAAGTTTCCAGTAAAACTTGCAACTTGTAAATTCTATTCATAAGCAATATTTTTGTTTTCCTTTTTCTCCTCAAATACATTTATACATATAATTATATTAAAAATTATGTACATATTATTATTTAACATTAGTTAGTTATTCTTTTTCTTTATTCTAGGACCTTAGATTGGCTAACGGAGCTATTAAACCCATCAGAACAGGTTACACCAAATGGCTTGGGTTACTTGGACAACCTCGGATCGGACTTGTTCTCCCAGTTGACGACTTGCCAATTCCGTTCGTCAACAGAGCCATAGATTATCATTTAGATACTCTCCCTAAGGTCCTGAGAGCAATGAAATGCTTCTCCACAAAATTTAAGGACTTATAAAAAGACAAACACATAATTAATAAATGTCCTGCTTGTTGAGGGAATGCATTTTGCAGTGTCTTTTACTTTCCTTGCACATGACACTCAATGTGTTCTTAGCTTCAAGTGGCATTGTGGTGCTCCTTACTTTCCATTGCACATAGCACTCAATGTTTTGAACCATAATCAATTAATGGCAAATGAAGGGCTTGGAAAAATGTTGCATTACAAACGAAGATGCAACACACCCTCTACAAAGGCACTCATAAATGAGACAATATGAGCCCTTGTATGTCAAAAAACCCCATGCCCAAAAGTCATACCCCCATCCACCTCATGCTCTTTTACATGACTTAGAGAAGGTCTTCTTGGGAAACACTCCTTGACTTGGGGATTGATCTACCCAATAGGGCACCATGACAACCCTCCCATATTTAAAGTTGGCAAGTTGTATAAGGTCTTTGAGCTTTTGTTTAATTTGAAAAGGGAGGATTTAATGCACATGATTGGATGGTTCTTTTATTAAAAAAGGCTTACTTAGCACGATACATGTGACTTGTGGACCCTTGGAGGGCTAACTTGTTTGTCTTTGCAGGACTTTGTCGGGTGAAAGCTTTTCCATGGAGGGACTAGTTCACTTGGACTTTCATAGGGGCTTGAAGCCCACAGAATGAAGCGCCCCACTCATTGCACACTTGAGAAGATGAACGTTGCATGTGGAGTCATTTGGACAGCTTCTAAGAATGACATTGTGGCCCCCTGCACCTGAACGTTGGCCTAGGATGTCATACCCTAGCCCTTGACATCACCTTGGATGATAGGGTTATGATGGGGTTTGATGATTTTAGTGGTGATGTGATGTGATTTGATGGAGAGAGATGTGTTACTTGTCACTCTAGCACATGACGAGATGACACATGGCCTTTGGAGGCCAAACAATCTTAACTTGGAGGCTCAACATCTCATCCTTAGCCCAACATCACCCTTTTAGGGCATGACGTCATCATCATTAGGGCTTTATTTTATGTAAATTTTAATTTTGTAAATTGTATAGGGAAATAGAGGAGATTGCCCTTCTAATTTGTTGTTGACTTTTTAAAGTGGACAAAATGGTTTTAGGTGACCATATAAATAGAAGTCACCTCACTTTCATTTTAACAACTCACTTTAGAATGACATAAGCTCTTGGCTGAATTTTTCGTCCTACTTGGGCAATTCACTCCATCTTGTCTCTTGTGCTTTTGGATGCTTCTACTTGTCTATTGGTGAAGGAAGGCTAGCACTATCTCTTGATGCTTGTTTCTTGGCATTTGTAGTGGAATATTCTTGATAAGTAAGAGTTTTTCATGCTATCTCTTGGATTAGGTAAGAAATTTCTGCAATTTTATGTTTTCTTCTTGATTTTCAAGGTTAATTTGTCAAAACCCTTGGAGGGAGTATAAGGGCATACACCCTCCATCAAGATCTATCTTTGTTGTCATTGAAAATGTTATTTTGCAAAGGTTGCTACAAGGAGCAAAAGGGCTTACACCCTTGTAGATTTACCTTGCTAAGGTTTATATGCTCTAGGGAGTAAAAGGGCTTACACCCCGAGAGAAGTAATAAACCCCGACTCATAAACAAGAGACTCCATAACCCAATAGATAAGGCACTAATCTTTTTTTGCATTGGTAAACATGATATCAAGGAGATTGAATTGTCTAAGTTTGAAAAAACAAATTACATGCTTTAAGCTACTTTGTGCTTTGAGGGCGTCTTGATTAGCCAAGTAATCTAATTGTTGTAATAAACTTTATGCTACAGCTAATAGGGCTACACAACAAACTCATCTTCTTTCACTCTTTTACTCACTCTTATACCGTTGAAATTCACTTGTAAGCCTTGGTAATTGTTCTACTAGTTAACAGTTATTGTTTGGGTGGTTTACTTGTTGATTTTAGTGACTACAACTTGCCACTATAACAAAAGTTTGCTACAGCCATAAGGCTGTTACAAATCTTGCTGATAACGCATACTGACAACCCTTTAATTGCTATCAAAGTCTTGCTCTAATCATTGAAAAAATATCTATTTTTTGTTAGTTTTATTTCTAACATTTTGCACTTGATTTTGATGGTATAATCTGCAGCTCTTATACTCTTTTTATTGACGATATATATATTTTCATACTGCTGCAATTTGGGACAGCAAGGTTTCTTGTTGATTCCCCATTGGTTTTAAGGCTTTGATCATCATATATTATCTTGTTCCGAGCAAGGCTAACATTGTTTTGCAAGTACACTACCTTGGCAACCAATCACTATCTCACAAGACTCATTCTCAAGCCTTATTTCCACTCTTAACCTTGACCTATAGGGATATTCTCCATTTCCTTTCATTTTCCATCACAATCCCCCTACGGTCACTGGGAAGCCTCCCTTGTGTTGGACTTGTCCTTCACTAAAATAAAGGGAACATCTATTGAGGTAACACTAATAGTTGTTCCCAGTTGTGTCACACATTCCGTGGATTGGGTTGGGCTTTGCCCAAACTACAAATTATGCGACAACAGATAAAATGAAGTAATTTATATTCGCTATATCAATGTTCAAATCTATATAAAGACATTTACCGTGAATAGCTGGTATACAAACATTTATACTTCTTTTATAAATTTATGAAAACAAGAAACATGCAACTTGTCCTTCACTAAAATAAAGGGAACATCTATTGAGGTAACACTAATAGTTGTTCCCAGATGTGTCACACATTTCACGGATTAGGTTGGGCTTTTCCCAAACTACAAATTGTGCGACAACAAGTAAAATGAAGTAATTTATATTCACTATATCAATGTTCAAATCTATATAAAGACATTTACCGTGAATAGCTGGTATACAAACATTTATACTTCTTTTATAAATTTATGAAGACAAGAAACATGCAACTTCAATGCTTTAAAAGTAATTATATCCAAACAAGAAACATGTAACTTTAATACTTCCTTTGTAGTTTTATTGAGAAAAGAACATATTACTAGTGATTTTTAGAAAGATAATAATCATATATTCAAAAATGTATTAAACACTTTTCAAAAGATCTAGATTCTCATGATGTGTGGTGAATGGAAGGTATGTTTAAATGCATTACAAACCGCATAACATGTTCAGTAGTTTTGGGACTCTCATCAATATTCAGAATTATTTATCACACAAGTGTTTGTGCAAAAGAAAAAAGACAAGCTCCAAGTCAAAATTGTCAGTAATTGATCAAATCTGAACTGAAATGGTCATGATTCTTACTAGGGTGGCAGCAAAAGGGAATTGATGGGCAGGGAAATTCGAACTTTACTATTCTTCCTGGTCTTGAATACGTATAAGTTTTCTCCAGAAATTCATTTGAACTATAGTTTTGATACTTTACTGTCAATGTGCGACAATCAAGACTGTAAGGCTACAAACTCTACATTTTTTCAGCAATTGTATCAACATAATGAATGAAAAACAAAAGGCAAAAGTGAAACTAATCAGCTCGTAACTGATTAATACTAACTGAACTGTTAAAGATCCCCTCTACAAAAATCCGTCAATCTGAATCTCAAACTCCTCCAGAAATTCAGAACAAGTAGAAGTAAAATCCACAAACATATATGAATTAAACGCTTCTGTTGTGATCTGTTCCAATCGCTACACCCTCTAATCTTTTGATTGCCTTTCTCCAAACATGGGTACAGGTCTTAATCGATGCGTTCAGGCCATTCTTCAGCAACATCACTCCCTGATGACCATGACCATGACCATCCTCATCTCCTGCTCTTTTGGTTTCATCCAATTCTCTATTTTCTCCACTCTGGACCACCTCTCCAAACACCACATTCTTTCCTTTGGACTCTCCGCCTGTTCTCCGCACACCCGAAAAAGAGGCAGTAGCGTTATATGCATTTGAGCACACACGATGACTCTCACTTCTCTGTAATCTGCACTCTCTTTCTTTTTCCTGCAAACAGTCTCCACTGATGCTTCCTTCTGATTCTTTGAGTTCTGGCATGTAATACAAATCTCCTTTCATAGGTATCCTTCCTACAGTTTGTTGAACTTTTATTTGATCAAAATTGTTTAGCTCCTCCTCCTGCTGATGCAGAATCTTCTTGACTCCATGTTCAAACATTTCATCCACATTTCCCACTGCTGGTGATGTTGTCATTGCTTGGTTTTCATTCTCCATTTCTTCACGTGGATTTTCTTTGATTGCTATTTCATTCCCTTTCTTTGAGAGCTCTGCATCTGTATTCATTGTTTTAGGTATACCATCTGCCTTTGTCTGTATTTCTTGATGACCTTCAACATTACATGCCAACTGCAAAGACTGGAACTTTTCTACTAGCTCTAGAGTATTGGCTGCCGTTTCTGTACTATAGGGAAGCATTGGAACTCCTGCCATTGTCAAAGTAGTTTCAGTTGCATCTTTCTTCTCCTCGGACCCTCCAAAGCTAGGAGTCTTCTTGAGATGGGGTGATCTGGAGGCAAGTTTGTTGGAGTCATCAACTTGAGTTGCAGTGACATCATCATGAGTTGCTGTAAGTTTGTTATTCTTTGGTTCTGAGTCCTCTCCTACCTGAGGAGGATTCAGAAGCGACGTCTGCAACCATTTATCTAAACTGGATTGGCCAGCCATTTCAATTCTGTCATCTTCATCATAGTTTTCTTCCCCTGTAATTGTATCTGCGATAACTGCCTCTGCTTGTCCTTGCATTGCTAATTCATCTCCAAACATTTTATCTAACTGATCATCCTCCAGGGGTTTACAGGCTCGATCTTCTTTTGCTACCCTGCTCTGTTTGCTCAATGTGTTGTTTTCTCCTACCATCGATGCACAATCCTCTTTTGGCCAATCTTCAAATTTGGATTGCTTGAAATCTGATAATGTGGCAATGGTAACATTCTCTCCAACAGATTCAGCTTCTCTGGCTCTAGCTCTAGCTCCTTCATACTCATAACCAACAATCAAGACATCTAAGTCACTCTCCTCTGCTTCTGACAGCCTAGATTTTTCCTTAACTGCTACTTTCTTGCCCAGGTTTGCAACAGATAAAGCTGGTCCATTTTGCACTATCTCCATCTCTGCCCTGCACTGCTCTTTTGGAGCAATTAGGCACATATTAGCCTTGCTTTCTGCTTGCTCTTCTTTTGGAAACAATCTCAACTCTTTCCGCAAACCTGTAGAGTATTCTTCCTTACTCTCAAGAAGAGGGAGGAAGGTTTCCTTGTGCTTCACTACTGTATCAGGTGCTTCCTTGCCATCAGCTGCAGCTACATTTGCAAAATGAGCACATCCAATATCTGGGGGGTAGCAAGTTGGCACTTCCTCCAACTCCATTTTGATAATTTGCTTGGAGCAACTTGAAGTATCATCATCATGAAGCCCTTTCTTGGCCTGTTCCATACATGGGTGGAGTAGCAACTCTAGATCTTCTCTCTGTTTGATTTTCTTGATAAGTTCCATCTCAGATGCATCACATGTAGCCTTCTGTGTTTCCAGCTTTGCCATGAGGGCATTGCAGGCAGCTTGATTCAACCTTCCCTGTTCCTTATACACAATGCTCCTGTGTTCGGAATGCCATCCACACACAACAATGCATAAGATACTTTGACCTCAATAGCTCAAAATTCATTCAAGGAAACTAATGTAAAGAACAATTGGATATACTTACTGGTGCATGGCATCTCTTATCATCTTCTCCAAGCACATCCTATATGAAGACTGCGTTTCAGACCATCGTCTTTGCTTCTCCACTCTTCTCTTGTGTTTAATCAATATAGAATCCAAATCTTCTAATGCCAGACGCTCTGCTTCATTTTGCTCTCGCAGTTCTTTCAACTCCTTATCTAAGTGGACAATTTCCTCTTCTTTTACCTGAATTTCATGCTCTCTAATTTTCTTCAACCTGTTCTCTTTCTGCACAGCCCTAGACAAAATTAACTCCTTATCTGAAAGATCGTCTGCTCTATTCTCCTTCTCTAGTTCCCAGTCTCCTTTCATTTGCCGATACTGCATATGCCCACATTAAACTTAAGCATTCATCTGAGGTTCTGAACAAGGAAAAGCTAATCTCGATTTGCATAACTGTTTTTTATTGAATACATAATCCTTGTCAAGCTTACAAATCTCATCAACGTCATACCAGAGTTCTGAAGTCTGAAACAAAAAAGTGCTAGGAAGACTATGTTCCAGCCTTGGAGACCAACTAACCCTACAAGAGGGACAGGAAAGGAGTAGACTCTAGAGAACATCCCCTAGGGAAGCAAGCCAATTCCCTAGAATTCATTGCCCAAGAATACCTACATTTTGGCTAATCCATAATCCTTGTTGAGCTTAAAAATATCATGAACGTCATACCAGAGTTCTGTTGTCACAAACAAAAAAATTCACCTTATCCTTGATTTGTACAGTTGATCTGTTCTTAAACAATGGCTCGTGTTCCTTGATTTCCTTCCAGTTACCGGGACCGAATCTATGGATTGCACGACGCAGAGCTTCTTCTTCTTCCACCGTCCATCTTTTTCTACTGGGTGTACCTTATGTTCACAATTATAACTTTTGTTGAGAGACAAGACAACCATATCATCCAATTTGTTGAAAGAACGTAAGTGCAAATTGCTTCAACGTGTTTCAAAGGTCAAATACCAGATGGTACAGGCCAAGCAGAATTTGTAGGTCGGTTTCCGCTTAAAAACTTCAAAGACTCATCTGCCTGTTTCTGTACTATAACTATAGCAGCTGGGGCAAGCCCAAACTGACTCTTTCTTTCGCGGAAAGAGGAAGGCCAAGAATGACAATCTGCAACCAGAACTTCATTCAATGGTTCATTTTCCCCGGCGAAAAAGAACAAAGAAAATGCCCTCTGCCTGCCATGACAATCATCATATTTTGTGAGCTTCGTAAAACAGTTTTGATACCTTGCAGTCCAGGATTTAAAACAAGACCCCTAAAAAGTGAATATTGCTCTACCTTCATTTTCATTAACAAAAAGCCCAGCTACTCCCTAAACAGCTGAGCCGCTATTCCTTCTAGTTGTATGCTTACAATACTAATTGCCAATGAGAAAAAATTGAACGGAATAAGCACCTGAAATCTGAATTTTTTGAGGCAAATATAGACAAAAACTGGTTAACTGAAACTCCAAGCTGTAGATCCCACCATGGTACAAGAAATTCTAGTTTATTCTGCTTCCTCTGATTCACTTGCCATTGCACCAACCTCAGATTGCTGGGAACTGTTTTCCCCCCTCCTGCAATCAAAAAAGGAATTGCTAGTCAACATTGACTATGTTCTATATTTTAACTAATTGAACATGAAAGCACAAAATATATCTGAGCTCATACTTGAATGAGGAAACCAGTGATCAACCTCCCAAGCAAGCGGGGAAGCAGGGTCTGCATTAATATACAGCACATTTCCATATGGATCTATTCTGAACTTAGCAGGATCAAATCCTGCATTTCTGCAAAACAATAATGCACAACCCTCACTTTATCAAACCCTTTCCCCAAATGCCCAAATAAAGAGAGAGTTCAATGTACCGCAAGCGATATAAACTGATAACTAATTCCAGGAGATTGGCAAGAATCCAAATCTTATGAGGGACACACTGAAACAGGATAAAACTCAAAGGTTCCATGGTATCCAACCAAAACTAATTAGAGGAAGAGCTCTTGCCAAGGTACGATTCAAGAGGGTTATGGGATTCAACGAAATTTAACAGAAGAAAAATCATTATGCCCTAACTAGGGCATAGGAAAACACCAACCCCAAATGATCAAGTTGCTTCCACAGACAATCTGCATATCTTCTGGCACTTGAAGGGTCTCTTTCTTCCGATTCAGTAATTGGGAATAGCTCATTAAACTCCTTCATTTTCGCCATCTGCAGAAAAAACCAAGTTCGCTGAGTTTTTTCCTCCATACATTAACAGAAACTATTTTTTTACAGAATACCCAACCTACACTAAGATCCGAAGCCCACTATCGAATTTGGGAAGTAATGGAAGAAAGCCACATATCAGGCCAATTTTTTCTTGGCATCAAGTGAGGTGAGGTTTGAGTTCGAGAAAAAATTGACTTACATCTTCAGGTTGCAATGTATAAGGGATAAAACGCTGGGGAGGCCCCTCTGTGTAGGGGGTGATGAGACCCCGCATCTGAATATGGGCATTCCTGCAGAGTTTGGCATAACCCCTTGGATAACCCAATTCAGGATCCACTTTCCTTTCTTCATCTGTCAATACTTGTTTTGCAAACATGGTGCGCTGTCTGCCCTTCAATTCCTAGCTTTTCGAGCTGATATTTACCACGGCCAAGAACGATTCAGTAAGAAAGGAAGCAGAAAATGCTGCAATATGAAAATGGAGACGGAGAGGATCGAAAGAGGAAGGCAGAGGAGATTATCGTCGTGGATATCCGTTGCGAACGGCTAGAATAATATTTGAAAATGGAATGCCAGAAACGCCCAACGGCAAAGAGTATATATATAATATCATGCTCACATATTTTCAAACTTACTTCCTGCCGCCCTTGCACCACATTATATTTAGGTAGAGTAAGGTTTAAATTTTCAAAATTTCTATAATCTTATATTGTTATGTATCAGCACAAAGTAAATATATCGGTTATAAGCTACCTTCATGATGGAAAGTAATAATTTTAGGTTTGGTTTTAAAAGGTATTGGATTAAATTGTGTATAAATTGTAAATGAGTAGTTAATGGTTAAGAATATGTGTTTCTTCTTTGAAGATCAGAGGTTTAAATCTAAAGGGGGTAGGGTATGTATACTTTCCTAGATTTTAAGTGTCAAATTATTTTGTTTAGGGTGGTTTATTGTCCCACAAACAAGGGGGTCTTATACACCAATTTAGTGTATGACTTGATTTGTGACCTTAAAAATAGATTATTATTATTACTATAATAAATGTTGAGTCATGTGAGTTTAAATAAATAATTATATAATAAAATATTGTTTTGTAGAGTTTTAATGTAAAACTCAAAATCAAGGCTAGAGTAAAGAATGGTTGACTTGTCTATGAGTCCACAAGACTGGAAAAGGAAAGAAGGGCATAGGAAAAAAGCTCATTATAGCCAAGTATTAATTCAAGAACTTGCATCTTTTTCATTATGTGACTTTAATGAAGCTTATCATCTCCTTTGACTCAGAAAGCCAAATATAAATGCATGAAGAAGCTAGTGAAGAAAAATCTACCTCACATAAATAAGGAATATGGGAAATGTATGTTACAAGGAAAGCATAGTCATTTATGGAAATATATAGACCTTCCCATTCCATTATCTCCTCTATCATGGTATTGGAATTCATTGTGACAACCAATTCTCTCAATTCCATGTGATACTCTCTTATAGTATGTCCATTCCATATATGAAAATTAATTGAACCAACATCATGGATATAAGAATTAATTAGAATGTTGCATGAGTATAGAGGTTGGGGTAAGATAGAAAAACCATTACCTTACATGTCATTGTTTCTTATTCTGTGTATGAGCTAAACAACTACACCACCAAGTTTTCCTAGATGGAAAATAACAACTGGGCTCTTCCTTCCTACACTAGACAACATGTTAGAATTGATTTCATGAAGCACTATTTAGCAAAGAAGGGAAAGGTCTAAGCTATGTTGTGTATGGTTGATCTATAAATTGTCATGAATATTCCATTGGATAGTTCGTCACAACAAATCTAATAAAAATACTGAAATCTTTACTATGAAGGTTAATTTCCTTTAGATATCAGACTCTTTGATTACTTAATTATTGGTTTCCTACTTCAAATGTATAAAATAGTTCAAATGCAAAAAATAGAGAACATAAATAAGCATGCACACACCATCCACAAATAAACACAAGATATAACCTCAGAAACCCAATATGGGGATAAACACAGCTAGAAGGTGAGGTCACTCTGCTTTCTTTTCTTCACATGCAAGTACAAAGAAAGAGGCACTCTCTATGGAGTTTTCTTTGACACTATGGCCTGTATGGTTTCTACATAATCTATCCTCCTTTGTTATGCTCACAAAATACCACTCTTAATTATTATGCTCAGCTATGAAACAAGATACAATGCAAAAGAATGGAACCCCCTCTCCTTCTAGTGACCTAGTATTTAACATAGCCTGATAGTCATCTAGCAGTAGGGTTTTGACTTCCTCAACCCTCAATTGGGATAAGGTTTTGGACCTTCTAGAATCTTCTTGAAAGTCCATATGTGGCTAGCCCCATATGCGTGAGTAATGGGGGCTGACATGGCATCCTCTCATACCATGGTGGTCAATACAATAGATCAACTTGCGAGAGGAAAAACTTTTGCATATGAGATTTGATTGACGTGATATTTGCATCGTTGGAAAGGTCTCCATGTGTAGAATAGCGTCACGAGGTCTCCCCATCCACTGAAAAAGTTTTGACCCCCAAAAATGTCATTTTATGCCTCAAATGGCTCTCGAAGGTTTCAAACCCCAATTTTCCAAACTGGGACCTGTCGTTAAAATGACCCTGCAAGTTGATTGCCATATTTTTTTCCACTCTGAAATCATCAAGATAAATGAAAAATAATATAATGATCCAATCTGGATCATGCCTCCCCATTTAAGGAGGCTTTTGGTCCCCAAAATCATTACTAAATGAGGTGAGTAAATTTTTCCTCTATCTTCTCCTTGGAGTACCACATTGCTTTGCTTGGAAATTGACCTTTCAACCCAATTTTCCAAAGGTCATGTTGCCCTTGTCTTGTAGTTCTTGACCTCTTTTGAAAATTGGTGTCCTTTGCCAACTCTATTTGAGAATCGGGTGCTAAGTCCTCTATAGGAGGTAGGACCTGCTCCTCCTCCTAATCCAACATGGAAGGTTCATAGAGTTTGAGATTCTCCACATTCAATATTGGGTAAAGGTGCATGTATAGGGGTAGACTAAGTCTCTAGGCGATATTTCCCACCTTCTCTAATATCTTGAAAGGTCCATACCACGGAGCCTTGATCTTCTTATTGGGACCCTATAGTCTTTCCTTATTCAGTTGTAACTAGACTCTATCTCTCACTTTGAATGACTTCTCAGTTTTGTGTTGATTATGTCTAGCCTTGTATTTTTCCTATTACTTCTTTAGCATGTCCTGTACTTGCAAATGGATATGTCTAATATTCTCAATAAATTTGTCTTCTTGCAATGCATCTCCTGTGAGATCCTCCCTCACTCATCCTTCTTTTCCATAAACAACATCCAAAGGTGAAGGTGGAAAATACTTAAATCAAATTTCAAAAGGTGACTTATCGGTAGAAGTGTGGATTGATCTATTATAAGAGTGTTGTATGTAGATCAAATTTTCATCATGGGTCTTCGAATGCTTCTGATTGTAACCCCTCCAAATGTGCACCAAATTCATGTTGACAAATTTTGTTTGCCTATCTGTATGTTGATGGAATGTTGTAGACCTCTTCAACTTAGTGTCCATCTTCTCCCATAATGTAGTCCAAAATGCACTGAGAAATCAAGTATCCTTGTCTAAGATGATGCTCCTCATAGTATCCCAAAGTGCACCTAGACCTGTTCAAAGAACATGTTTGTTGCTTTATGTCCTTTGATGGTCTTTTTACAAGGCATGAGAATGCACATCTTGTTGAACCTATCAACTACCACAAATAGATAGTCATGTCCCTTCCTGGTTGTTGGTAAACCTCCCACAAAATCCATGGAAATTCTTTCCCAAGGTCAAGTGGGTATGGGTAAGGGATGATATAGACCTTGCTTCATGTTACTAGGAATGATGATACAACAAAGTATACATCCTTTAATATATCATGCTACATCTTCTTGCATTTTGGGCCAATACACATACCTCTATAAGTTGGCAACTACCTTCCCAACACCAAAATGTCCTGCAACCTTGGAGGAGTGAGCCTCTCTGACAAGTTGCAGTCGTTCACCTTTAGGGACACAAAGCTTATCGAGCTTGTAGAGTAAAACATTCTAAAAATGATATTCAACCTTGTTGCTCACCTTCTTCTATATGAATTTGGCCATGTAGTTGTTGAAACACCTCCTTGAATTCCTCATATTATGTGTATTCCTCTCTATATGCATCATGGGTAAAAGGCTCCATGTGCATCAGATTTCCCAAAGCTATAATCTTGGATGTGGGTGGCCCTGAAAGCATGTCTACCAACCTATTTGTGCTTCCCTTATTATACTTGATGACTAGATGATTTTTTTGTAAAAAACCCATCCACTTGTAATGTCTGGTTTGTTGTATCTTACTCTAGGCTTGCAAATATTGTAGTGGTTGGTGATCTATGTGGATGATGGTCTCCTTGCCTATCAGATAGTGTTTCCACTTCTTGACAGCTTAAAGCAAGGTATAGAGTTCATTTTCATAGGTAGGGTAGTTGAGAATTTCCCCATGAAATATTTCACAATGATAGCATACATGCATTCCTCCTTGCATTAAAACTACTCCCATGTCATACTGATCCGAAAATATCTTTTAAAGACAATGGTTGAGTTTTTAAAACATGAGTTCATTAATCGTTTAGGAATTTGAATAAAGAGGAAGAATTAATGATGAAACATAGCAGCCATTATAAGGTATACAAATATGGAAATAAGCATAAGAATCAGCAAACCATAACAACAAAAAATGTTAAAGGAGTTCGACAATCTCGCCTACGTCTCCGAGCCTTTGTCTCAGTGGGTGAGGATTTCTTATTTATGTTCAAAGCTTCAAAAGTACATCATAAAAGTGCTAAATGGATTACAAACTGATCTGGTTGTGTTTTGCTAGATCTCAAGAACCCATCACAACTGACGACATTGAAAACGGATGAACGAAGCTCCCAGAAATGGCCTACTCTCCTCAATGGCTCATTCTCATCATAAACTCAAAGTATTAAAAACAATACTTTGCAATGCTCAGAATGCCAAATAGATGGCTCCAATGGTTCCAAAATGTTCACAAACCCTTGGTTGGGCTATTCCTGCACCTAGTTTGGCCAAAAATTGAAGAAAATACACTCCTGGAATTTTTCTCCAATAAACTTGCAGTCCTTTATTATGCAAAACGCACCTACAGACCTCTTAACCTAGCTCTGTGTGCTTTCCCATTTAAAAAAATTGACACGCACATGTTTCTAAAACTCGGACATTTTTTTCGCACCATTAAGGTGTTGGCACCCTTTCCCTAGCGGAGGACTAGGTCGTATGGCCCATGTGGTCGGGTGTTGGACTAACTGTCTGCACCCACCGGCTATCCCCTCCTCCATTTTCTCTCGGTCATGTGGCTTGGCCCATGTGGCCATGTCCCGATTCTCCACGTGCATATATGGTTAGACCTCCGACCATTAACTCCTAGTTATGCACCCTGGTCGACGGGCTAGCCCGATCGACCGATGCTAACCCCACAAATCCGCACCCAAATGTTTTAGAGTGTGGTTATATGGAATATTCATATGGAATATGCCAGGGGCTGGGGCATATGCAATAACTAGGTGTGCCAAAATACAAGAGTGTGGTTCTGTGTTAAGGGTCGTATGGTAGCGTTGGGGGCTAGGGCCTAGCCCCAACCCTATTCTTAGCTAACTTACAACATAATTCAATTCAAATATTTAATTCGAACCTTATGGAATAAGCACTAACATGGGTGGGCTGGTAACCCAACCCTGCCAAAACTCGCCTCCTAGACCAGAGGTCACGGGTTCGACTCCCGTGGAATCCATACCATTTTGCCATTACCAATAAACCAATAAAGGAGTGCCACGTGGCAGCCCATGACTAGGTCACGTGGAACCATACCATTAGCCCTCATAAATGCCACATGTCAGACTATGATTCGTCCAGTTGTCAACACCTGCCCAGTCAGCCTGCCAGTCTAGTCAACATCCATGTATCGTACGGTTGTATGGACCTTGCCACATCAGTTGTATGGACATGCTATGTGTCACCCTTGCAGTGGTGCCACATGTCACAAAATGACTCATCCACCTCTCAGCCATCAACTACCCAATCAGCATGCCAATGCACCATTGTCATGTCACATGTACGTACGTACGAACTGTACGGTCAACTGCCACGTTGGACTGTATAATCAACAAAATTTTGCATGTTTGGCAAAACGAATAGACCTTGATATATTTCGCATACGGTGTCCGTTTGAGCCCGTTAAAGTTGTGTTGGGTTCATTTTGACGAGGTCTATGCACATGTCTGTTTTGAAGCAATTCTGAGCACTTTTATTTTTAGGCCTTCCTGGACCCATTTTGGTTCCAGTATCCATTTTGGATATCACCTCCCCATTAAGTCCTTTTAGTCCTCCAAAAGGTTACAAAATTGACCTTACTGATTATATACTCATAAGGATAAAACAAAACACTATGTTCTATAAAATGATGTTATAACAGGTCATCATTACAACATGTGTGATTACATTAAAGGAAGCAWAATACAATGAAGATGTGACATCCACTTCTGGAAAAACCAAGTGAATGGTGTATTTMCTTCATGTTGTTCCTCTTGCTTCGTTGGTACTRCCTCTTCCTTTGTGATTACATGCATAATATTTTTGTCCTTSTTTGGATGAAGCTCTAGATTAAGCTTCCAACATTTAGCCTTTTGATGTCCACCCTTGTTGCAATAAGTGTAGTGGTTTTTCGAYATCCAAACTTGTTTTCACTTCTCTTTCTTCTATTGTGGAGTTGAGTCTTTATGTCGTGTCTCCTTCCTGGTCGACATAAAATTTATGTACAAAGATTGTCTCTTCCAACACTTGGCCACACAATGCTTGGGTGAATGACAAAACGTACAAGGATACATATTCCACAAGTTTTGGATTACATGATTATGCTTTTTATAATCAAAAAGAAATTTGGAACAACCATGATAATTATACCTTTCTTGATTATCTTAACTTTTCTTTGGAAATGACTTGCATTCAATATCTCCATCATGGAGTGATACACCATCACCTTTCATGAATTGTTCTCTCAATGACTTAAGCTGGTCATTTGAAGCATCACTTGCTTCCAATGTTTTGGACCATTCTCCAATCTCCTCTTCACCATATCCCAATCCTAAATAACAAGATCTATCCATAACCTCTATGGGATTAATTATACCTTGGCCCTTTCCTTCATAACCCATCTTAGTTAGCAATTTCAACCCTATACCTCTTGTATGTTTTTCAAAAGCACCAAAAGAACCGTCTTGATAGGAACAATGTGAAATTGATGAATGACGTCCATTGCATACCTTAGGAGATGATTTCTGAATCAGGTGTAGAAGGAAATTCCTTCAATTCTTCTTCACTTTTGTCGTTCTTTGAATATTTCCCTTGAACTGATCTCTTTCGTTCCAAGTAATCTTCATACAACACTTTCACCATCTCTACCATGGCAAAGAGAGTTTTTTGAAAATCCTTCTCATCTTGATAAAGTCCCTCTTTAGATGCCATTTTATCACTTTGAGATGTCCACCTTCTCGATCCAATCTCAAGATTATCTTCAACAATCTCTCCTTCACCACGACTTAACCTTTCCCTGGTAATCATGCAAACTCAAAAACCAACCATCAACTATCTCTGATACCACTTGATCCAAAAATATATTTTAAAGACAATGGTTGAGTTTTAAAAACATGAGTTCATTAACCATTTAGGAATTTAAAGAAAGAGGAAGAATTAATGATGAAACATAGCAACCATTATAAGGTATACAGATCTAGAAATAAGCATAAGAATCATCAAACCATAACAACACAAATTGTTAACGGAGTTCAACAATCTCGCCTACGTCTTCGGGCCTTTGTCTTAGTGGGTGAGGCTTTCTTATTTATGTTCAAATATTCAAAAGTACATCATAAAAGTTCCAAATGGATTACAAACTGATCTGGCTATGTTTTGCTAGATCTCAAGAACCCATCACAACTGACGGCACTGCAAACAGATGAACAAAGCTCCCATAAATGGCCTGCTCTCCTCAATGGATCATTCTCATCATAAACTCAAAGTATTAAAAAAAGTACTTTGCAATGCTCAGAATGCCAAATAGATGGCTCCAATGGCTCTAGAATGTTCAAAACTCCCTAAATGGGCTCTTCTTGCACCTAGATTGGCCAAAAATTGAAGAAAATACACTCTTGGGAGTTTTCCCCAATAAACTTGCAGTCCTCTGTTATGAAAAACACACCTACATACCTTTGAACCGAGCTCTGTGTGCTTTCCCATTTAAAAAACTTGGCATGCACATGTTTCCGAAACTCAAGCATTTTTGTCGCATCGTTAAGGTGTTGGCACCCTTTCCCTAGCAGAGGACTAGGTCGTATGGCCCATGTGGACGGGTGCTGGACTAACTGTTCAAACCTGTCGGCTAGCCCCTCCTCCATTTTCTCCCAGTCATGTGGCTTGGCCCATGTGGCCATGTCCTGATGCTCCATGCGCATATATGGTTAGACCCTAGATCGTTAGCTCCTAGTTATGCTCCCTGGTCGGCGGGCTAGCCCGGTCGATTGACGTTAACCCCACAAATCCGCGCCCAAATGTTTTAGAGTGTGGTTATATGGAACAGTCATATGGAATATGTCGAGGGCTAGGGCATATGCAATAACCACGTGTACCAAAATACAAGAGTGTGGTTCTGTGGTAAGGGTCGTATGGTAGTGTCGAGCGCTGGGGCCTAGTCATAGCCCTATTCTCCGCCGAATTACAATATAATTCAATTCAAATATTTAATTCAAACCTTATGGAATAAGAACTACCATGGGTGGTCTGGTAGCATGGCCCTACCAAAACTCCCCGCCTGGACTAGAGGTCACAGGTTCGACTCTCATGGAGTCCATACCATTTTTCCATAAGCAATAAACCAATAAAGGGGTGCCATGTGGCATCCCAAGACTAGGCCATGTGGCACCTTACCATTAGACCTCATAAATGCCACATGTCATACTATGATTCATCTAGCTATCAACACCTTCCCAGTCATCCTGCTAGTCCATTCAACGTCCACGTGTCATATGGTTGTATGGACCTTGCCACGTTAGTTGTATGGGTGTGCCACATGTCATCCTTGCAGTGGTGTCATGTGTCGCAAAATGACTTGTCCACCTGTCAACCATCAACTGCCAAGTTAGCATGCCAATGCACCACTGCCACGTCACTTGTACGACCATATGGATTGTACGGTCAGCTGCCACATTAGCACTATACAGACTGTACAGTCAACAAATTTTCCCTATTTGGAAAAATGAACAGATCATGATATCTTCTGCATACAATGTCTGTTTGATCCTGTTTAAGTTGTGTTGGGTTCATATTGACGAGGCCTATGGACACATTCATTTTGAAGTGATTCTGAGCACTTTGATTTTTGGGCCTTCCTGGACCCATTTTGGTTCCGGGATCCATTTTGGATCACATACCCACTTGCATCTATCTCAACTTCGAAATGATTTTGCAATTTTGGTAATGCAAGAACTAGTGCTTGACTTATATTTCTTTACATCTCATCGAAATCCTTTTTTTTATTCTTACCCCACTAGAAACTCTTGCCACTCACTATTATGGCGTGGAGTGGTGCGACTACTACTGAAAATGAAGCTATGAACTTCTGTAAACTGTGTTTCCCCAAAAAAACTCCTAAATTTAGTGACACTTGTAGGAACTGGTCATTTCGTGATGAAATCCAACTTTGTGGGATCTATATTGAGCTCCCCTCCACTGACAACATACCCCAAACACACCAAATATTGTTGAGAAAACTCACATTTCTTGAGGTTAGTCGACAGTTGGTGCTTCTTCGAAGTCTCTAACACCTGCATGAGATGTGGGATGTGATCCTCCCAGGTAGCACTATAGAACAATT
Source organism: Picea glauca (assembly GCA_000966675.3). Taxonomy (NCBI): domain Eukaryota; kingdom Viridiplantae; phylum Streptophyta; class Pinopsida; order Pinales; family Pinaceae; genus Picea; species Picea glauca. Next base: position 954,931 of record JZKD02S0637545.1, read on the forward strand.
TATCATCCAAATAGAGTATAAATGTAGTTGGTGCATTACATAAACCAAATGGCATGACCAACTATTCATACAAACCTTGCCTTGTCTTCAAGGCAATCTTCCAAGTGTCTTCTTCCTTGACGCATACTTGGTGGTATCTTGATTTGGATCCAACTTGGTGAAATATTTTTCATGTTGCAACTGATCTAACAGATCATCGATCCTGGGCAGAGGGTACCTATTTTTTAGTGTAATCTTATTCAATGATCTGTAGTCAATATGCATTCGTCCAAGTCCCTTCCTTCTTTGGTACAATTATGATAAGTGACCCACAAGGTGAGATGCTTGGTCGAATCACACCCTAATTCAACAGCTGTTGCAACTGCTTCTTCACTTCATTTGCTTCCAGAATGAACTGTCTATACAACTCAATATTCGATAATGGGGATTCTGACAATAACTATATTTCATGCTCCACTTCCCTCGTGGGTGGTATCCCTTTAAGCTCCTGGAACACTCCTCTCTGTGCATGTAGAAAATCCTCCAACTGATGTTTTTTATCTTTAGTACACCCCTCTAGGGATGTCTTTACTCTTATCAACTCATCCTCAGTCTACTTTTCTCTTAAGAAAAGTAAACCATACTTCTTATTGTAACTAATCAATTTCTTGGCTTGGTTGGCACTTAGCAGTGAGATCTTTGATTTTCCTTTATGTGCGTTGATGATGTAGGAATTCCCATCCTTGATTAGTCGATACTGGTTGGATCTCTGTATGAATATTTCATCCCTTGTATACATGTAGGGTCTTCTAAACACTACTCCGCAAACGTTAAGGGGTACTATGTCCAATTCCACTTCATCAATAAAATCAACACTTACAATGAATTTAATATTGCATTGTTTTGTTACCTTGATCTTTGCATCGTTTTTTACCCAACCCAATGTATAGGGGATAGGATGATTGTAAATCTTCAATCCAATCTTGTTGACCAGATCCACTGCTGTGAGATTAGCCTATGAACCAAATTCAAACAAAGCATATATCTTGGTCTTCTTGATCTGAATCTTGATGTGGAAGAGCCCGGTCGTCTCATTCTCTTCCTAGTGATGAAGGATACTCAAATTCACTTCCTTCTGCATTGATGTGTAAACAATATTCTCATATACATCATAGTTTCTTTCAATTTGATTGCTTGAATCTGTGGCTGGAAGATTCTTTTTCTTTGCTTCCTTCTTGTGGTTCTTTGGGTTCAACTCTAGATGAAGTTTCCAACACTTTTCCTCAGTTCGACCATCAATATTGAAATAGTTGCAATGGTTGTTGGGATCCTTGCATTGATGTGTATTGGCTATTGTCTTCTTATCATTTCCCCTTTTACACTTCTTCTTCCCCTCCTTGGAAGCTTTCCAATGCTCTTTCTGCTTGGAACTGCTTGGTTGCCCTTTCTTGTGGCTTATATTTTCCAGATAACATGTATGTGCACATGCCTTATCCACTATCCTTGGCTTGAAAAGAATCACTTGCTTTCATAAATGGCTAAGCATACCCCTGGATTCTTGAGGATTACATTTGGATTCTTCGGAGAGATACCCAACATGGTGGCCATCTTTCTGAACTCGATGATGTACCATGTACATTATGCCCTTGCTTCTACCTGAAGTAGTGCCACCAGATCCATTGGTCCTCTACATACCTAATAGGGTAGAATTGGGACTTGATGAGGGTTTTGAATTCCTCCCACCTTGTTATTAGTGGATAACCATCTATCCTAAGGGCTTCCATATGGATTTCCCACCAGGTTAAAACATGGCCCTCTAACTTCAACTTGGCAAATGATATATTTTTTTCTTCATCTATATGGTGAACCTAAAATAAACTTCTAGTTGTTGCAACCAATGATTCAATTTTAATGTGTCGATATCACCTTAGTGTGGATTTATGTCCACTTTGGCTCCCATCTTGAATAGTGAATATGAAGGGTTTATGGCACTGGAACTCAACTATTCTTTCTCAGTTTATTTTTGCGACTCCTTTTTTGGGTCTATGTTATCTCTCAATTTCTCGTCTAATTTGATCTATGATTTCGAGCCTCCAACTTATTTGAACTGTCCAAGATTACTTACTAGAGTTGTCATGAGGAGGGATATATTGCAATATATGTCAGCAAATTTCTCTTCCAGACTCAAAAATCTCTCCTCTATTGGATCTCGAGGGTTTTTATAAACAAACTCGTTGTCCATGGCTAGGGTTCTACAAATTTCTTCTTAAACCAATTCCTGGATCCCTGTAACTTTCCACAAATGCCCCAAGAAAACCTGCTCTAATACTAATATGATCTGTAAACTGTCGTGGATATTCCACTGGATAATTTGTCACAACAAATCTAATAAAAATATTGAAATCTTTACTATGAAGGTCAATTTCCTTTAGATCTTAGACTCTTTAATTACTGGTTTTCTACTTAAAATGTATGAAATAGTTCAAATGCGAAAAATAGAGAATAAAAATAAATACACACACACACCATCCACAAATAAACACAATATATAACCTAGAAAAGCCAACACGAGAGAAAACCCAGTTAGAAGGTGAGGTCTCTCTCCTCTCTTTTCTTCAAATGCAAGTACAAAGAAATAGACACTCTCTATGGAGTTGCCTTTGACACTGTGGCATGTATGGTTGTGTTGGTGCACAGTGGGACGAACCGAGGTTCAACATTAAATCACCAAAGAAACCCTAAAGATATCGACCCTTTCAACATCACCCGCAAGCAAGTGAATTCTAACCCGAGGTACCTATGGGGACTACAGGAACTAGGATTCCGCATTCATGAAGGGAATGAAGATCATTCTAACATTCATCCTTACTTAACATTCATTCAACATGCAATATAACTTGTGTGAGAAACCATAAAAACATAATAATGTATGACAGATTCATCTCACTTAATCATTCATCATGTGCGTAGAATCATCAAATACATATTCATATCAACTCATAAGCATCTATTACATGTGTGAAATAAATAGAGAAAAAGAGAAACACATCACGACATACATCATAACACAAATATTTAACGTGGTTCACCCCAAGCTAGGCTACGTTCACTACGGTTGGCTTCTTATATTATTCATTCATATTCAATCCTCACAACATGTGTGCACTATGCTCAAATAAGATACATTACTTCTACCCAAAATTCCCTAGTTGTCGCGCATACAATGCACACTTTGCTCATTCCATCATCCAACCCTCTTATCTCTCAAAACTTCAACAATGACAACCACTAATCATCAGTGTTCGCTACTTGATTCCCTCTCATTGACTGACTGCCTTATTCTTCTACCCAAAAACCCATACATATTTATACATTGATACTAGGGCTTATCCTATTACAAAATGGACCAAAAGGTCTATCTACTTCTAACTAATTCTTGTCTTCTACGTGTGTTGACTCCTGAAAATGCACTAATTGTCTTCCTTTCCTGTGCATGCGTTTCTCCTTGGACGACTTGTCATGCAGTTTTCTCTTGCATGATTCCCAAAACTTGTCCCAAAATGTCCTGCTCCAACAGGCCTCCAACACTCACTTGTGGCTCATCCTGATCCACTTCAGGCTTTCTTCCATATCTCCATGAACTTATGAAAATTTTCCCTTGTAGTTTTGATCTTTTCCCTAGCTTGTGTTTCTTTCTATGCAATTCCCTTAGTCGTCTCTGTAGTAATATAGGTCTTCAATATTTATGGACTTTTTTGTACATCATGTTTAACCATGCCATATGCAACTGCTAGTTTAGTGGTCACCTTGTATGCTTCCTCTTTAAGAGTCTCGATCTTTTGTGTGTGAGCCTGCTACTCTGCCCTCATATGCTTCATATATGAGTATAATTTTCTATTTTTTTCTATTGTTTCCATCTTATTTGTTGGTGATAATGTGATCATCACTTCCTTAAACTTATGTGGCTTGTCCTACATAGCCTGTAGCTTGTTCCCAATTTCCTGTAGCTCTATCTCTTTTATCAGTTGATTCCATACCTCCATGCTTTTTTCATATAGATTGGCACACTTTGCTTCCAGATTTCTTATGTTCTCTACGGTTGTTGTTGTTGTATTTTCCCTTTGCTCTCTTTCCTCTGGTGGAGTGCTCGGTGTCTGGCGTTCCTCCAAATCGGTAATCTTCATGTGGAAGCCCTAAATGGCTTTGCTAATCTTCCAAACTTGTTTTTCCAGAGGGTGTCAACTTCCATTGGCATCTCTAGAAAAAAATTGTACACTTCCTGCATTGCATTTTTCAGCCTTTCTGCTCTTTTTTCAACCTCATCCCGCTCCATCGTGACTTTGTTATATTCTATATGCAATGTTGACTTATCATTTGTCAATTTAATAAATTCCATTGTCATTGACTCTGTGTGAAAAATGATCTCTTGTGTAACACTTAAATGCAAACCCTTTGGTACATTCATCGACAACTACAACAAGACTAAGTCAATATGACTTAATGATTGTGCTTTCTCTTGCATCTCTATGGATGGGAACTCTAATGCTCCTGCTGGTAACTTCATTATTCTGCACTCACATGATGTTTTTGATGGGTGAGATGTCATCGATTGAGATTATGTGGTCTTCGTGGTACTCTCTGTCTAATCTTGTTCTCCTATTTGAACTGGCATTATCCTAGTTGTATCCAAAATATGTTGCAATGCGGAACTTTGCACTTGAATGTCTGAGTACATTTCTTCTTGCTTCTGCACCACTTGCTCAAAAGACTCGTCAATAACCTCCTTTACTTGATCTGTGATATTGTATAATTCATCGTTTGTTAGTGATTGAATGGTCATTTCCCTCACATATTTCCTCTTCTTGCACAACTGGACTGATTTCCCCTTTTCTATGTCTTTCCTCTTCTCTCTCGGATGCGGTATAATATTATGTGTGTCACATGTATCATTTCCTTCTTCTTCATCATCATATCCTACTTCATATGTCTCTGGCTTCTCTATTTCTATCGTTGGTATATTCTACTCGGTGTCCCAATATTCTATAATATGTCCCATTTCTTCTTCAGTCACCCTATATCTCGTGGTCAACCATTCCTAAGTTGGGTCCCTCTTCGCTTGAATGTACATATGATGGTGTCTTGCCCTACGATGCGCAACTTCCTTGTATGATTCAACCACTTGCAACAATATGCACGATGTATCTTGAATGCATTGCTAAATTACCTCCTTGTAGATGTAAAAAGAGATGTTGTTATCCAACTGTCTCTCCTTGTGCGCAAGATGCCACAATTTGGCATATCTCACTGCCAAACATGGTTTGTTCGTAGCTGAAAGAAACTGTGTGTATTTCGGCTCCCTCCAATCCACTAATGTTATCAATATTAACAACCATGCATAGTGGAATTTTGTTCCCTTTTCATGTGCCTCTCTGCAATCCATCAAAAACTAATTTAACAGGAATGTCACCTAGTTCATTTGTACACCTTCTATGCACTACTCCATTGCTACTATCACACCCATCGACACTTGATCCTTGTGACACTTCCTCAAAAATTTGCAAGAAAACACTTGCGTCGCAAACCTGACGTAGTCATCATTGATAGTTGTTACATTGAGCCAGCATGCTCCTCTAAACATATCAAACTTCTCTTTTGTCCTCTCCGATAAATATTTTTTCGTTTGACTTATTTGTAAAAAGTAGTAATCAGTCTACCCCTGCCACTGGCAACCTTATTATCTGTGCAATCAACTATGTATCTATGGACACGTCTCTGTCCAACCATAGGTATCCTCCATGGATGCAGTTTAACAACATATTAACACAAGCGTTTATCTTGGCGCTCCTACCAAAGTGCGGGATCTCTACAAGTTCAAATTCC
>JZKD02S0637545.1:977688-989858 GCA_000966675.3 Picea glauca
AATAGGAAGAGGGGTGTATAAGCCTTGCTTCTTGATGGCTGGCTTGGCAATGGCACGAGCAGTGCAAAATCTGATATACTTGTTGACGCCTTCTTGAAGTTTTAGCCAATAAAAATGTTTCTAAAGAATGGCCACAGTTTTCTCCATGCCAAAAGATTATGTCCTAAATGTGAAAATCAATGGCAGTTGTGTCTGTACCCAAGAGATGATAGGTGGTGGCAAAGTCCAGATCTTGCTGATAAAGTTGGGGCCACTTAGATGCTTCATGTCCATAGGAATGGAGCATAGTGGTGAGTGCAGCCACAGAAGGCCGACTGAGGTAGTCAGTGACACAATTGGAGTTACATGTCTTATACTTGATGTTGAAATGGAACTATTGCAGGTAGGTGGACCACTTCTGATGGCGTTCATTCTGCAATTCCCCCTGTGTCCGTATGAACTGCAAAGGCTTATGATCAGTGTGTATGATCGTCTCTTTTCCCAAAATGTAATGTTTCCATTGACGACATGCTTNTAGTCATGAAGGGAGTGGAGAATGTTCTAACATTCATCCTAACTTCACATTCATTCAACATGCAATATACATTGTGCATGAAACCATAACAATATAATAATGTATGACAAATTCATCTTACTTAATCATTCATCATGTGCGTAGAATCATCACATACATATTCATATCAAATCATAAGCATCTATTACATGTGCCCAATAAACATAGCATAAGAGAAACACATCACAATATACATCATAACACATAGATTTAACATGGTTCACCCCAAAATGGGCTACGTCCACTACGCCTAGCTTCTTATATTATTCATTCAAATTTAATCCTCATAATAGGTGCGCACTATGCTCAAATAAGATACATCGGTTCTACCCAAAATTCCCTAGTCGTTCATGCATACAGTGCACACTTAGCTCATTCCATCATTTGACCCTCTTATCTCTCAAAACTTCAACAACTACAACCGCTAATCATCATCGCTCGCTACTTGATTCCTTCTCATTGATTGATTGCCTTCTTCCTCTACCCAAAAACCCATACATATTTATACATTGATACTAGGGATTAGCACATTAAAAAATAGACCAAAAGGTCTATCTACTTCTAACTAATTCTTGTCTTTTGTGTGCACTAACTCTTGAAAATTCTTTAACTGTCTTCCTTTCCTCTATGCATGTTGATCCTTGGTTGACTTGTCATGTGGTTTGCTCCTATGCGATTCTCAAAACTTGTCCCAAAATGTCATGCTCCAACAAGATGCTACATAATTTCTCCTCCTTTGTTATGCTCACAAAATACTTGATCCGTATTTAGGAGAGAAACGAATTGGTTAACAGACTAAATACAATAATCATAGAGATATGAAGAATAACACAGATATCCAAGGAACAATATCTTCTATTGAATAATGAAATAGGTTGAAACTGTAAAACTGCAGAACTGAAAACAATAGCTCGAATGGTTGTAGCTATCTCTGAGAAGAGATGTGGCTGCTATGCACATCCGTTGAGCATAATCTGTTACAATGATGCTCCATAGGCATTTTTGATATTACTCATGAATGCCAAAAACCTAGACATCCAAAAACCTAACCCTAGAAGGTGAAACACCAAAATTCATGTGGGCCCCTATGGGTAAGTTGGTACCTCAACTTCCCAGGGTTATAACTTTTGCATACAACCTTCGTTTTAGGTGTGTGATAGCCCGTTGGAAGGATCTTTCAGAGAACTGCACATTTCACTGTCAAACTCTGACTCTGTCTACAATTTGACTATGGAGAGCCAAAAGAACAACGTTTAGGGACCCAAAATGGCCCTGGAAGTACAACAAGATGTGATGACATGAAAACATACAAAATAAACCAGTCAAATTAGGCGAGAGGCCACCAATATCCACCCAGAGGATGTATGGGGCTTCAGACAGCCCCAAAAGTGTAGAACCCACAATTACAAAGAAGTATAGAAGAACGTGTTGAAAAAAAATGGACAAGAGGAGCTAGTTGGAATAGGTGGGTGGCCACCAATATCCACCTGGATCAATCCTCTCCCCTTAGGAAGAAATGGTCTCCATTGCGTTGAGTTCCCCCATCAGGTGAGGAAAATTCTACTGGATTTGGCCCCGGGTGAGCCACTTTTCTTGGTGTAGGAGTTGCCCTGGCTTGACAACCCGATAAAGTTGGATCCTTTGTTGGTGAGTGCCCTTGACCTGTGTGTCCACTATCTGATCAATGGATGCTTGTTCCATGAAGTCGAGGTTGAGATCTGTTGGTGTTAGTTGTTTTGCGATCTCTGAGGTGTCCAATAATGGTGGAAAATATGGCCGAAGGAGGTCCACATTGAACACATGATGCAGGCCAAGGAAGGGTGGAGTGTTGAGTTCAAAAGCATTGCTACCCATAACCTTGGTGATAATGTAAGGCCCATAGAAAAGTGGGAGAAGCTTCTAATGGGGCCCCTTGAGATGCTCCTTCTGCAAATGTAACCAAACTTTGTTGCCAAACTAAAATTGGTGTGGTATCATGTGTTGATCATGGCGCTGCTTGTACTTAGCATTGGATTTCTGCAAAATCTCTTGGACCTATTGGCGGATGTGTTGAATCCTCTCAATGAATTTGGTGGCTTTGTTGATGGTAGAATGGTCATGGGAAGAGTCTATCTGTGTGGTGGCAAGAGGAAGTGCAACATCAATGGGTCCCAAGGGTTGGAATCCCAGACCCACCTGAAATGGGTTATGGTCGATGGAGTTATGGAGAGTGTTGTTGTAACTGTGTTGAACATAGGGGAGACTCTCATCCCATGTACGTGGATACTTAGAATTGTACATGCGCAGGATGTGCACAATCATCCGATTGACGACCTCTATTTGGTTGTCAATTTGGGGGTGGAAAGAAGTGGATTTTTTTATCTTGGTGTCCAACAGAGACCAGAGACTCGACCAAAATGTGTTGAGAAACCTGTTGTTCCGATCGAAGATGTTGGTATGTGGTATCCCAAAGTGGACCCACAGTCGTTCAAAGAAGATATTGGAAATATCTGCCGCTATGATATTCTTCTTGCAGGCCGTGAGGATGGACATCTTCGAAAACCAATCAACAACCACAAATACACAGTCATTTCCTTGCTTGGTGAACGACAAGTCATACATGTAATCCATTGAGATGGATTCCAAAGGATTCTTGGGAATAGGAAGAGGGGTGTATAAGCCTTGCTTCTTGATGGATGGCTTGGCAATGGCACGAGCAGTGAAAAATCTGATATACTTGTTGACGCCTTCTTGAAGTTTTAGCCAATAAAAATGTTTCTGAAGAATGGCCACAGTTTTCTCCATGCCAAAAGATTATGTCCTAAATGTGAAAATCAATGGCAGTTGTGTCTGTACCCAAGAGATGATAGGTGGTGGAAAAATCTAGATCTTGCTGATAAAGTTGGGGCCACTTAGATGCTTCATGTCCACAGAAATGGAGCATAGTGGTGAGTGCAGCCACAGAAGGCCGACTGAGGTAGTCAGTGACACGATTGGAGTTACATGTCTTATACTTGATGTTGAAATGGAACTATTGCAGGTAGGTGGACCACTTATGATGGCGTTCATTCTGCAATTCCCCCTGTGTCCGTATGAACTGCAAAGGCTTATGATCAGTGTGTATGATCGTCTCTTTTCCCAAAATGTAATGTTTCCATTGACGACATGCTTGTACAATGGAATACATTTCCTTGTCATAGGTGGGGTATTTCTGGAAAGTATCAGAGAGTGTCTCACTATGGTATGCCACGGGATGCCCATGTTGAGTGAGAACTGTGCCCACAACATAGTCAAATGCATCAGTCTCAATCTCGAACGGTTGTTGTAGATCAAGCAAGGAGAGTACTGGATTTGAGCACAAGTGATGCTTCAAATCATCGAATGCTCGTTGTTTCTCCTTCCCTCACACGAACTTGGCCCTACCACCTCCCTTAGTCACCTGGCTGAGGGCCCATGCAATATGGGATAATCCCAACACAAATCATCGGTAGAAGTTGGCTAGTACCAAGAAGATCCGAAGCTCGGTCAGTGTGATCGGGGTGGGCATGTCATGGGTGACTTTGATCTTAGCTGGATTAACTTGTACCCCATGCTCATCAACAATGTAGCCCAAGTATTGGACCATGTTCATGCCAAAAGAGAATTTTTCTAAGTTGGCATATAGCTTGTGCTGTCGTAGAGTGCTCAAAACCTATTGAATATGTTGCATGTGCTCTTCACCTATTCTGCTGAAGATGAGGATGTGATCCAAATATACCACCACAAAGGAGTTGGTGAAGGGTCTCGATACATCATCCATCAACCTCATCAAAGTGGATGGTGCATTTGTTAAGCCAAAGGGCATGACTAGCCATTTGAAGAGACCTTCTTTAGATTTGAAGGTTGTCTTCCATACATCAGTTGGTTCGATGGGAACCTAGTGGTAGCCAGACTTTAGGTCAATCTTGTTGAAGAACTTTTCCCCCTTGAGTTGGTCAAGAAGGTCATCAATCCTGGGAAAGGGGTACCCTTTCCTGACTGTGATTTTGTTTAATGATCTGTAATCAATGCAGAGTCATCACGTCCCATCCTTCTTCCGCACCAATACAATCGGGCTTCCGCAAGGGGAAGAGTTGGGTCTGATGTGACCATTTTGAAGCAACTCTTGGATCTGTCACCTGATTTTGTCTTTTTCCATCAATGAGCAACGATAGACTGGTCCATTAGGTAGAGGTGCATTGGGGGTTAGATCAATTGGATGCTTGACTTGGCAATGTGTTGGTACCCCTGTAGGTGAGGAGAAGATGTCTATGTATTCTTCCACGATCCCATCCACTTGCTTCTGCTTCAAAGAGAGGCTCTGTGTGGAGNTAGCCCAAGTATTGGACCATGTTCATGCCAAAAGAGAATTTTTCTAAGTTGGCATATAGCTTGTGCTGTCGTAGAGTGCTCAAAACCTATTGAATATGTTGCATGTGCTCTTCACATGTTCTGTTGAAGATGAGGATGTGATCCAAATATACCACCACAAAGGAGTTGGTGAAGGGTCTCGATACATCATCCATCAACCTCATCAAAGTGGCTGGTGCATTTGTTAAGCCAAAGGGCATGACTAGCCATTTGAAGAGACCTTCTTTAGATTTGAAGGTTGTCTTCCATACATCAGTTGGTTCGATGGGAACCTAGTGGTAGCCAGACCTTAGGTCAATCTTGTTGAAGAACTTTGCCCCCTTGAGTTGGTCAAGAAGGTCATCAATACTGGGAAAGGGGTACCCTTTCCTGACTGTGATTTTGTTTAATGATCTGTAATCAATGCAGAGTCGTCACGTCCCATCCTTCTTCTGCACCAATACAATCGGGCTTCCGAAAGGGGAAGAGTTGGGTCTGATGTGACCCTTTTGAAGCAGCTCTTGGATTTTGTCATTTTCCATCAATGAGCAACGATAGACTGGTCCATTAGGTAGAGGTGCATTGGGGATTAGATCAATTGGATGCTTGACTTGGCAATGTGTTGGTACCCCTGTAGGTGAGGAGAAGATGTCTATGTATTCTTCCACGATCCCATCCACTTGCTTCTTCTTCAAAGAGAGGCTCTGTGTGGAGACCACTGATGTGGCGGTGACCTTCTGCTTACTGTGAGCACAGATCACAAAGAAGATGAACTTCCCGGTCTGTGAGATGACCTTACTACATTTCTTAGCAGAGATTAAAGAAATAGCAGTAGGCAGAGCTACCTCTGGTATCCCATACAATTGTCTACGCAAAGTAATAATAACACTACGGGGTCTAGACTCATACACAACATGCCACTTCCACAAATATGGTTGTCCTAAAAGAACATCACAAACTTCAAGGGGAGTAATATCACATAGTACCTTATCTTTGAAAGGCTTGATGCCATAGGGTAGACGACATTGTTGGCTGACAAAAAGATCTCTTCCTTGGCAAAGCCAGCTGATGGTGTAGGGCTGCGAGTGTGGTGTCGTTGGCAGGTCCAGCCGCTTGATGATCTCTACTGAAATCGGGTTCTTTTGAATCTCTCTATCGACAATAAAATGAAGCGGAGCACCCTTTACCCACATTTGTGAGTGAAAGAGGTGTTCTCCTTCCTTTGGTTCTTCTAGTTCACTTGGTCGAACTTTGGTGGTAGCGACAATGGCACTATGTTCAACATTGATAATCTATTTCCCTCCTTCAGGATTTGATTCAAAATTAGAATCAACCTCTGACTCAGAAGCCTTTAGTTTGGCCATGAGTGACTGCTTGGAGTGACATTCTTCGATGTTGTGCCAAGGGATTTTATGGTACTCACACCATTTTCCTATGTCCTTCTTCATCTTCTCATTTCCCTTATTGTGTTATGGCTTGGAATGGTTGTCCTGAGGGCAACCATCTCGACTTGGTCCCTTGCTATTTGGGTTGGGGACGCCTTTTCCTTGCTTCAGCTGTGAGGGGTTTGCATATCCAAACTCTTTCCTTTTCTGCTTAAATTTCTGCTCGATCTTGACTGTGTATCTATAAGTCGTGCCCAATGAGGCGATGTCCATAAACTCCATTTCTTTTTGAATGTATCCATGCAAAAAAATGCAGTTTTGAGCACCATATGATGCTCAGAGTCTTTGATACCCAATTTGGTGCCCAGGGTATGGAAAATATTCATGAAATCTGGTACTGTATGGTCCCTTTTTTGACATAGGGTGGTCTATTTGGTGTATTGGTCCTCGTAGATTCCAATAGGGTAGTATTGTTCTTTGATGGCATTCTAGAAGGAATCCCATGTAGGGGCCACCACAAACATTGTAGATTCCTCTACTGCCCTTTTCTCAGAGTAAATATCCCACCAGTCTTTAGCACGGGGAACGAACTCGAGGAGTGCAAAAGTGATCTTTTCCCTATCGGAAAAATTGTGGACCAAAAAATACCCTTCGAGCAAATTCAACCATTTATCTACAACATCCACATCTATCATTCCTTCAAATAATGGAATATCAAAATTTTCCTGTACCTTGAAGGGGGTTGCATGGCTGCTTGATGAATATGATTCTCCTGTGGGAAGCCATCGAAGGATTTGCGTGAAGTTGTCCAGCAAGGGATTCCTCGAGAAACATTTTAATAGGATCTCCTACTCCATCATATTTCTTTTTGTCCCCCATGGGTTTTTATCGGGCTCGACACGACCGATCTTGCAATGGCTCAATTGGTTTGAGTCCCAACTTCTTGTACCCAGATCTTATCGGGAACATACACAAAGAAAACTAAATGAAGAGCAGACCGCTCTGATACCACTGATCCAGATTTAGTAGCGGAACGAACTGATTAAAAGACTGAGTAAAATAAACACAGAGATATGAAGAATAACACATATATCTAGGGAACAATATCTTCTATTGAATAATGAAATAGGTTGAAATTGTAAAACTACAAAACTGAAAACACTTGCTCGAATGGTAGTAGCTATCTCTAAGAAGAGATGTGGCTACTATGTGCATCTGTTGAGAAAAATCTGTGACAATGAGGCTCCAGAGGCCTTATTGACATTACTCATGAATGCCAAAACCCTAGACATCCAAAAAACTAACCCGAGAAGGTGAAATGCCAAAAGTCATGTGGGCCCCTATGGGTAAGTTGGTGTAAGTTGGTACTTCAAATTCCCAGGGTCGTAACTTTTGCATACGACCTCCGTTTTAAGCATGTGATAGATCGTTGGAAAGTTATTTCAAAGAGCTACACATTCTGTCGTCAAACTATGACTTCATCTATAGTTTGACTGTGGAAAGACAAAAAAAACAACTTTAGGGCCCCAAAACAGCCTTGGAAGTACAACAAGACGTGTTGACATGAAAACATACAAAATAATCCAGTTGGATTAGGCAAGAGGTCGCTAGTATCCACCTGGAGGATGTGTGGGGCTTCAGACAACCCCAGAAGTGTAGAACCCACAATTACAAAGAAGTACAGAAGAACGTGATCAACAAAAACATACAAGAAGAGCCAGTTGGAATAGGTGGGTGGCCACCAATATCCACCTGGATCAATACCACTCTCAATTGTTATGTTCAGCTATGGAATAATATATAATGCAAAATAATGGATCCCCCTCTCCTCCTAGTGGCCCAGTACTTAACATAGCCTGATAACCATCTAGGGGTAGGGTTTTGACTTCCTCAACCCTCAATTGTGATAAGGTTTTGGACCTTCTAGAATATTCTTGAAATTACATATGTGGCTAACCCCATATGCATGAGTAATGGGGGATGACATGGCATCCTCTCATACCATAGTAGTCAACACAGTAGGTCAACGTGCGTGAGGCATAACTTTTGCATATGAGCTCCGATTGATGCGATTTTTGCACTATTGGAAAGGTATTGATGTGTACAATATCGCCATGAGGTCCTAGTTATCGATGAGAAATTTTTGGCCCCCAAAAATGTTGTTTAATGCCTCAAAATGGATCCAGAAGGTTTCAAACCCCAATTTTTCAAACTTGGACTTGCCATTAAAATGACCCTGCAAGTTGATTCCTACAATTTTTTTTCCACTCTAAAGCATCAAGATAGATGAAAAATAATATAATGATCCAATCCAAATCAATGGTTGTAAGCACAGAGTGTATGGTTGATTGATTGTTGGAGAAGGTGCTTGGAGTGTTTTGTAGTGTGAAGATTGGAAGAGTCATGAGAGCAATGGATTTGGGTTTAATGTATCATAAGCCCATAGCTAGTTTCTTTGACCTAGTAGCCTCATAACCCAACTTGAGGGTGACATATGCACTTGATGCTTATGGTTGGGCTGCGAATCTCTTCTACACAACAAATTTCTTGGACCATTTTTTTATTGAAAGATAAGTATCCATACCATGATTTACATTCTACAAATTTAACTCTCTATTTCATGTTGTGATTGATGACAAGAAGTTTGTGTGCATTGGGGCCAAACTTGATCCGGATTTTATGAGCAGAACAAAATGACTACAAATTATTAACAAATGCTTAACACAAAATAACAGAGATACAGTAAAACTGGTTTTCTATTCAATAAGAAAATAAGTTGAAACTGTAAAATGCAGCGGAAAACAAGCTTGTTGGAATGGTGGCGACTTATCTCTGAGGAGAGATGTGACGGTTGTGCTCATTCGCAAGAAGATCATTACAATGAGGCTCTGAAGGCATTCTTACAATAAACAGAAGTTTCAAAAACCCTAGACATCCAAAAACCTAACCCTAGGAGATGAAGTGCCAAAATTCATGTGGGCCCCATTTGGGTAAGTCAGTACATCAACTTCCCCGGGTCGTAACTTTCGCATACGATCTTCGTCTTAGACATACGATAGCCCGTTGGAAAGATCTAGCCGAGGACTACAACAATTGCCAAAAATTTCATGATGAAATATTTTGACTGCAACATACCCAAACAAACGTCGTTTAGGGCCTCAAAACAACGTCGGAAGTTCAGGACCCGAAAAACTGCTAAAAACAGTAAATTACAAAATTTGCCAGAAAACTGTTTTGAGCTAGCTGGAAAAGGTGGGTGGCCACCGATATCCACCTAGATCAAAACTATCTATCAATAATTGGTTGGTTTTCTAAGGAAAACATAACCAAAAATAAACAACTACACTGCTTTATACTTTTTTTTTTATTTTTTGAATAAAGCTTCATTTAAACTCTATTAATAAGCAATATGTGCAAGCTTTAATACAAAAAATTATGTTGCTCATGTAACCTCCACAAGAAAAAATTAAAGCTCAAAATTGGTGTTGGCACATACCAAAACACCCCATCCCAAAGTTAGAGTCACAAGCAAGTGCAAAAGTACAGGTTTGGCTTAAACCAAAACCTCCATCTCCAGTGGCACCTTGTGAGATTGCACTTTAAGCTACATCATCAAGTTTGCACGTGTCAACACAAGATCATACCAATAACACTGGTGAGACACCACAACATCACTAAATAAGGTGTGATTGTGATGCTTTCCAAATTCAAAAGAGCATTTCAACTCTTAAAAGCATCCCAAGTGATGTAAAACTGCATGACCCATGGAAAGTGATCGCTTGGCAAGACATCTCACCAACAAAGAGAGGCTGACAAAAGTTTTCGACACACATATTTTACTCAGATTGTATAGCACATAATTGATGATAAATCACCAAGAACTAGGATGGTCTTGCAACCCAAAAATGGATTGTATAGCACATAATTGATGACAAATCACCAAGAATTAGGATGGTCTTGCAACCCAAAAATGGTTCAAATTTGATAGTACAACACTTCCAAAATAATTGCATTACATGTCCCACTGACTAAATTCACAAGTGGATGCTACAAGAAAGAGTCAAAGAGTGTCTTGTGGAGTGAAATAATTACATTACATGTACTGATGACTAAATTCACAACTAGATGTTACAAGAGAGAGTCAAAGAGTGTCTTGTAGAGTGCCAATGGTGTTGGTTTTTCTTCTTGATTCTTGATAGCAATATGCATATGACCACTTGTTAACTAGCGATGATGATTTCTTAACCATATGTAGCTAATTTCCTCAAAGCATGCAAAAACCCCACTAGTTTTTTCCATTAAGAGGGTCTATAAATATTACATTGATTGCAGTATTTCCAATGATTATACCAAGTTGAGACTTTCTATCCGAGAATAAAAACAAATGTTGAAACAATCCAGGGGGAGCCTGTGTAGAGGAAGCAATGGATTTCAAAATGGAAATAGTGTTAAAGAGTTTTCCAAACCATACACATTATGGAAGTTATTTCTAACATTCCAGAGTGAATGCTTTGAAGCTCCTCGTCCTTTGATAAAGTGAGAATCAGATAATACTGAGAAAGAGCATAGCATAAATGGTATTCAGTATATTAGGTATATGAAGAAAAGAGTACACTGAGAAAAGGGAAAATAGCTAAGCTAAATAGGCTCAAGCAAATCAAGAACATCAATAAATGATAGTACAGTTGGCCAGGACAGCTGGTAGTGTACAGTCAGACTATTGAGGCTACATTATATTTAACACTCCCTCTTAAACTCAACAGTTACAAACATCAACACTGATGATGCCCAAGTGTTGTCTCTGAAAATCAAAAATGGATTTTCCTAGTGGCTTTGTGAATATATCTGCGAGCTGATCTTGAGAGCCACATAATTGAAGTGCAATATCACCATTATTGACTAGCTCGTGGATGAAGTGAAAGCGAGTGTCAATGTGTTTTCTTTTCTTGTGAAACACATGATTTTTTGGATAGAGAAATTGCTGAGGTGTTGTCACAGAAGATAGGAGTTGGATCCTTTTTTGTATGTGACATATCTTTCAATATTCTTCTCAGCCACACAGCTTGATAGGAAGATGAGGTAGCAATGACATACTCTGTCTCTGCAGAAGATATTGATACAATTGGTTGCTTCTTTGATGCCCATGAAATCAGGTTTGTGCCCAGGTGAAAAACATGTCTTGAGGTGTTTTTATTGTCATCTAGGCTTCTTGCAAAATCACTGTCTGTGTAACTAGAGAGATGATGATCATCAAATTTAGTGTACCATAAGCCAAAATTGATAGTTCCTGCAACATATCTCAGAATTCATTTTTCCATCTTCCAGTGAGAATCTTTGGGGGATTCCATGTATCTAGAAACAAGGTTGGCTGCATACATAATATCAGGCCTAGTTGTTGTAAGATACAACAAACTGCCTACTAAACTTTTGTACAGGGTAGGGTCCACTGTAGGGCCTTCATCTTTCTTGCTCAATTTTGTGCCTAGGGGTATAGGGGTTTCTGTTGGATTGCATTCTTCCATGCGAAATCTTTTGATGATGTATGCTGCATACTTTTTCTGACAGACAAAAATTCCTTTGGTTGATTGTTCAACCTCAATCCCCAAAAAATATTTCATTATGCCAAGATCTGTCATCTCAGACTCAAATTGCATGGCATGTTTAAAACTAGTTAACTCAATATTTCCAGTATATATCATGTCATCAACATATAAACATACAATCAAGATTTTACTGTGTTGATTTGTTTTGGTGTAAAGAGTTGGCTCATTTTGGCTTCTGCTGAAACCGCTTTTGATCAGGTAAGTGTCAATTCTGCTGTACCAAGCTCTTGGAGCTTTCTTTAAGCCATACAAGGCTTTCTTCAACTGATATACTTTGGCTGG
>JZKD02S0637546.1:14517-30127 GCA_000966675.3 Picea glauca
GTGTGTAGAATGGATGTGCCATCTCAAAGAGTGCAAGGATAAACTATTGACCTCATTTACAATATCAAATATTAGATTCAACTCCTAATTATCTAGTATAGTAACATTCTTACTTATAACTTGTTGATATGATGGCATAGGTGTTGCAGCAACATTGGGAAGGGCTATCTATGGTGGAACATGTGTTGACATAGTGTTGAGAGGGTGCATAAGGGTAACTATGTAGATGTATGATTTTGGAAAAGTATTTAGCAAGGAAATTGTTAGGATCTGACCTTAACCCCTCTTAGTTAGTCATTAGTTAGCATGATATATTTTCCATGTACTAAAGGCCAACATTAGTTAATACGACTTATTAAATAAAGGTGAACAAGTCAATGTAAGAAACCTAACAGAAGCTTCTGCTTCTAGAAATATCTTCCTCTAGAATGTTCTTTAGAAGATAGAATTATTATAAATATGAGTAGGAGGTACGAGAAAGTTGGTCTTGAGTATTATTGTAAGAGAGCTCTGCTCATTTTGGAGGTTTCCCCCTCGAAGACACAAGTGAACAAAGATTTCTTAGTGCTATCAATATTATATTTATGCTCTCTATTGAATGTTCCTGTTATTCTTGGGGTATATTTGCTTGTTTCGTTATCTATTTCAGGTTAAGCATATTACAAGTGTTATAAGAGATCTTTCCCAGGCCATCACAGGCCCATTTTTTTTAGAAATTTGTAGGCTACAGACGTGTTCCAGTGTCTTTAAACTACAAATATCTGTCGCTCAACGCATAAATTTGTGGTCAGGTAAGCATACATGTAGGAAATACAAGATGTTTTTAAGCTCATATCGTTGGAAACCCTTGTAACCTCTGTTGGTACCCCTTCGAGTGGTAGCGCATTAGACAACACATGTACATGTATTTTCTCTTCCTCGTACCTCTAGTATATCAGAAGACCCCAAGGCTATCCTGAAACTATCCCTAGATCAACCGATCGGCCGTATGACTGCTACAGTGATACTGAGAACAACACTCGAAAATATACTCTCGAGTACTTGGGTAATTGGATAGTACGACTAAGGGTATGATCGAGGCTCCTTAGTTGGTTCCTCGAGATATTGGGTCGAGTACTACTATTCGACCCCACATGTATATCAGAGAGTTATAGAACAACAAAAACCCTTGTTTATAGGAACTCTAAAAACCATTCCTCTTGGGAAAGAAACATAACAATAACAGTCGAGGTCTATTTCCATTCAACCTTGCCTCTTGCTTTTCGGCTGCGAAATTACTACACATTTTTTCCTATTAAGAATTTGGGCTTTTTGACACTGCTATATTATTCAGATTAGAGTATAACTCTACAGGAGTAAAATAATGGTCCTATCGACACCTTTATTTGGGATTGTTATCGTACAGTTTGTATCTAGGAGGAAATGGTATAAGATAGAAGGCCAAACTCGTGTAATAGGAACCAATCCCACCCAATGTCACCACAATGGGATGGTTCTTTCTCTTTAGGGAGGTTAGGCCCAGGGGAGACGTCCCCAGTGACCTCTGGTTTTGAGGAGGCAGAAGGATAATGAGATAAGGATAACATTTCCCCCTCACAAGTCACAACCCAAACAGAAAGTATTGGCTAAACAGGCAATAATAAAGTAAATCCCCAATGAAGAACACCTGCCTGGAACAAGACAACAACAAACAGATATATGCAAGCTATATTTCAATGGGTTAGTACTTCATAAGACTATCTGATAGATATATAAGAAATTAGCAATAAATGTTGACGAAGTCAATGTTTATCAATAACAAATGAAAAGATATAACACTTCATCAATAAATATTGGAACAATGTGGCATTCAATGCAACAAACCAACACTTCATTTAATTTATGCCTTAAACACCATTCAATTGCTCACAAGTCAAAACGTTGTTGCATTAATGATACAAATAACATAAGATAACGACATCACTTAGGGTTATTAGGGTTAGCTAGAGCTAGGGTTAGTGTAGTTAGGGCTTCAATTCAAAGTGTTTGAGAGTTTGTGATCAAATGCAATTCAACGCTGGAGGACTCTAGATCAGTTCCTTGAAGGGTAAAATGGAGTCAAAAGTGAAGGACGCAAGGGTTGAAGGAGGGCAGCTAAGGACTAGAGGGAAGAGTTCTGAAGTGCTGCAATGGCAGGGCCTCATAATCAAAACCCTAAGGGAGAGAGGCTCACTGTGGTGTTTCTATAGAAAGGCCTCATGCTCTCTCCTCCTTCCTTAGGTCAACTTGGCAAAAAGGATTGTTCAAATGAAGCACAAAAACAAGACAAGAAGGCTTGATGAGGGAGAGTGTTGCTACAGCAAGGCTCTTTCATCAAACCCTAAAAGAAAAATGGCCCTAAGTGTAGATAACCTAGGCCTGGGACATCTTCTTCCTCTTGAATTCTAAATGGTACGACTAGCAAAAGGGAAGAAGGAAAATGAGTGTAGCTACCGCTAGGATCTCTTTTTATTCTTCAATGGCTGAAAGTTTCTCTATCAGGGGACATGAGACAAGGACCTACTTGTGTGCTTGTCACCTAGGGTTTTGATTAAGCAAATTATAAATATATGCAAGAAAATAAGACTATAGCCATTCATTTAAGAAGTTTTGCAGAAAAATACTTATAATTCATCAAGAAATAACCATGTAAACCCTAGTTGTAACACCTTCCTTCAAGAGAAACACCATAAAATACCAAGAAAGTCTTCCTTCAACAAATGCGCCTCACTAAATCATCCAAATACCCAAGATAGGGTGCAAATTTTAGACCTCCTTATGGAGTGAATGAGTGATGATAAAATGAGGATCAAAATCCTCAATATACACTGTATCAATGACCTAATTTACTTTTTAGGTCATAAAAAGGCCGACAAGGCCATAATATCAAAATTATATTGTTTTTACAATAAATGTTAGACTAAAACTCAAATCAAGCAAAAAGGTAGGACGTCACCTCTTCCTAGGGTGACGTTAGCCCCTATTAGGGAAAATGTAGCCTCCTGAAGCAAGATGTTAGCCCTCATTGGGCTCCTCCAAGATGCCACAGGTGCCAACTGCCCTGTCCATCTGCCAACATGCTCATGATGATGTCATAAGCCTCCTGGTGATGTCCTGGGCCATCTAGAGCCAACGCCCCTCTGAAAGTGGGTCAATCCCACTAGGCCAAGCAATGTCGGGGTGCCTCTGGTGGAACATTCTCTCCTTCTCTGGCGCAAAGTCTCTGATCATCCTCTGCCCTGTCTCTGCCCCCTCATGGGGTCTCAACATCCATCTGGTGGGCTCTTCAGCCCTATGGAGGTCCGAATTGATCATCTCCCCATGTGTACCGGTCCAAATGGTGCCTGTCCATCGGGCATGGTACTACACATCAAAAGCTACGCCCTCCATGGGCTCATCAGTCACATGGATCATAGCAAATTCAATCACCTCTCATCATTAATATTATTAAACATATGCATAAAATCCCTAATACATCTGTCAATAGCTGAAAGACATTACACAAGCTTGTTATACAAATATGGAGTAAAAGACAAAACGTGCTATTGGGCTAGTGTCCATTGAAAAAGGTGAGTTCCCAGAAGAAAACCTCATCAAAACCATGTGAATGGGTGATGTGGTTAAGGGAAGTCCAAGCATGTGGGTGCAATGAGGGCCAAGGACGCAATGTGTTATCAGTGGTTTCCTTTGTAGAAGGTGAGTTGTACTTGTCATAGATGCACTCTTTCCAAGCCCATTCTTGCCTTTATTCTTTTATTGCTTTTCTTTTTCTTTTCATTCAAGAGCTAACCAGGGGACACTGCCCTGGTGTGGTGACCAGTGGTGGTAGCGTTACCCACAAGTACTTTCATAGAAATGAAAGGCTGGATCGTGATGAGATCCCCTTTCCCTTGGCCATGCAACCAAGAATCATTTCCCTGGTGTAGTAACCAAATGGTGGCAATGTCATACTGCTAGGTACCCATGGACATAATAGGTTGGTTCGTGATGAGACCCCCTATCCTCTGACTAAGTCTTGTTTTATTATTTTTTTGGGTCCCTCTTGTTTCTTGCTGAGAAGCCTTTTATTGCTTTCTCGGGGATCCCTGGGCGAAGCATGTTGAGGTTTTATTCTTAGGCTTTTATATTTTACTAGCTTACTTTTACCTTCTGGGCCTTTAGCCCCTTCTTCCCACGAGATAAGGTGCAATCCTGAAAATAGGTCAACCCGATGCCCAAACAAGGGGAGTGGGACAAATGAGTGGGAAATAAGATGAAATAGTGGTGCTATGATGGGAGCGGATGATGGCCTTTCAGAAGTCCCCCTAAGTGGAAAACCAAAACCTATGGACAAAGGCTTGCTAGGACACCCTGTCAATCCCCCCAAACATGGTCAAGTGGGCAAATGTAAGATCCAAGCAGTTATTAGAAATAAAAGGAATCAGATGCATATATTTAAAGGTTTTAATGATCAAAGGTGACACATACCATGATACCTGGACCAATTAACTCATGGAGAAAGAAATCTTTCTAATACAGGACCAAGTTGATGGTGATGGATGCTACCGCTGTTGACAAGATAAGGATGATGGAAGAAGAAAAGATGGGACCTCTAGGGCCATGCTCAGGTCAATCCTACTCTCGATACTCCATGTCTAGGACCTGTGGGCCTTGAGACATGATCTCCTAGTTATCCCTAAAAAGTGGGGATAACATCTGGCTCCAACTCGGGGACATGTGCTCACCGTAGAGTGCATTAGAACCTCAACATCTCTGGCTTAACCTGCAAACCTGCTCAATCTCGATAGAAGTATCGGTAACAAAATTGGGGTGGTAATGCCACCCCAACATACATATAGATGTATATATACTAAAGTAAAACAATCAATATGCAAATGTAAAGCAAAGTACCTACCTTTTCTTACCTATTGGCTGGATGTTCGATGTAGTCAAATGACCAGTGTAGCCAATCCAACAATGTCCCATGATACCTGCCTTTGTGCTTCATCATAAACCAAAATAGTAATAAATCAAGCACAAAAATGTCATGAGTTAGAATATATATCATATCATTGAAAATCTCAAAGTCGAACTCATGGAGGCGGGTGGGAGGGATAAAATCCTGCCAAGTCCATCTTTGAGGAAATTACTCAATCCACTTCAGGAAGGGGTCAAGAAAAGTCCAAGGTTCAGAACACTGACTCAAAAGGTCGGCACACTGGCTACCTAAGACGTTCTCATATTTTGAAGTCTAGGAAGGGATTGACAAGGGTGTATTAGACAACTGGAAAATTCTCAAGGGATAGTTGAAAAACTGAGAAGATACACTTAAGATTGTAATATTTAACCAACCCTTGGACTCTAGGGTTTTCCCCGGAGGAAACTCAAAATCAAAAACATACTTCCCAAGCACAACTCTAGCAACACAACAAAGTATAGTAATCGGAAGTGGTTGGGGAGAATCGTCACAAGGATCCTCCTTTATGCAAAGGAGGTCCTTACTTGTATTAAGACCTGAGCACAGTGGTGGTTGGTAATCATCTTCATGGAGAGAATCCAAGTGCTCAGAAGGGTACTCATAAAAAATCTCAAGGTAAGACTGCAAATCATCAGGAAAACAAGGTACTAGGTCATCCTTGTTTTTTTGAAAAGTACGGGTAAAAATATCATCTCCTTGTTCCCACTGGTCAAAAGTAATCTGCTATGATAATTGCAAGGGAAACACTTGGAAATGACTCTCAGTGTCATAGATGGCATCCAGGTCATAACCAACTATATCCCACCTACGTCTCCCAACATGTATGAATTCATCAATGTTATCAACAATGTCACTATCTGTGTCATAACATGCATGGTTTGAAACATTTGAAAATTCATTTTCCTCCTCCTCATTTCCTTCATCATAAAGTAAAGCATCATCAAAAACTAGGGGAGGAGGGAAACTTACTATTTCTTCTCGTGCAGAGGCTTCGAGAACTTTGGCGTTTTTAGCATGTGTTATTTTTTCATCCTCATGGATTGCTTCTTTGTCTTTGATTGTACAACAAGGAATATCCATTTTGTCCAAGGCTTTCATTTCTCCTTCATTTTCTGAATCAAGGAACAAAGTGTCGTCGGTATCCTAAAAAGGGAAACAACTAACCTCATTATCGTTTTGTTGTGCAGGAGAAACAGGGTCTTGGATGGCCTTATCAGAAGGAGGAGTGCGGGTTGATACTTCATCATCTTGCTTAGGTTCTTGCTCCTTAATCACGTCCTCATTCTATTGGTCAAAAAGTTCTTCCCTTCTCTCCTGTGGATCTTCAGCAAAGGTTTCAAGGGAAACTAGTTTTATCAAGATGAGAGTGTCCATGGTATGGTCATTGGTTCTGGACAAGGGGAGATTATTTTCGATTCGAATGGCCATGTTGTGAGCTTCTGCAAGTGTTTTTGGATTCTTTTTATTTAGGAGGAATCTCAAATGCCCCTGAAGTCCATTAGCATAGAGATAAATGAGGTACTTGTCTTTAGGATGATGGATTTCAGGAATCTGGTAAAGCAACCTCCGGAACCTAACCCCGAAAACTTTGACGATCTCATCCTCTGTTTGTTTTATGCATTCAAGACCATTCAACAATGATTGTATATCTTCCAATTTCATAACCCACCTTGCAAGGAATATTTCTTCAAAATGGTCCATATATGTGATGTTGGCAGATGGAAGATTATCATACCATATTCTAGCTTCTCCATGCAGAGATGCAGAGAAGAGTTTCATCACCAAATCTTCAGCCACATCACTGACAGGGCGGTATTGAAAGAAATCCCATAATTTGCTCATGTGATAATCAAGACTTTCTCCATCGATGCCAACGAATCTGTGGAGCCAATTTTTATAAAAGGGGGGCATTCGTTTGGGATATCCTGGGATTTTACTCATGTCCAAAGGTTTGTAGTTCCCTAGATCCCATTATGAAGTCATAGTTGGCTTCGTCATCAGTGGAGTCACCAGATAGTTTTCTTGAAACTATCAAAAGATAAAGGAAAACACCCAAAGTGGAGTTGCCAGGTAAGCTTGTAAGATAGAAACCATAGGGGCAAAGCTTACCGAGAAAGTGTCGTCTGAGGAAGTTTTGACTCAGTGTTCCCCGACAGCGGCGCCAAAATGTTATCACACAATTTGTTGCTAGGAGAAAAGGGTATAAGATAGAAGGTCAAACTGATGTAATAGGAACCAATCCCACCCAATGTCACTACAATGGGATGGTTCTTTCTCTTTAGGGAGGTTAGGCCCAGGGGAGACATCCTTGGTGACCTCTGGTTTTGAGGAGGCAGAAGGATAATGAGATAAGGACAAACTTTCCCCCTCACAAGTCACCACCCAAACAGAAAATCCCAGCTAAACAGACAATAATAGAGTAAATCCCCAATGAAGAACACCTGCCTGGAACAAGACAACAACAAACAGATATATGCAAGCTATATTTCAATGGGTTAGTGCTTCATAAGACTATTTGATAAATATATATAAGAAATTAGCAGTAAATATTGACGAAGTCAATGTTTATCAATAGCAAATGAAAAGATATAACACTTCATCAATAAATATTGGAACGATGTGCCATTCAATGCAACAAACCAACACTTCATTTAATTTATGCCTTAAACACCATTCAATTGCTCACAAGAAAAAACATTGTTGCATTAATGATACAAATAGAATAAGGTAACGACAGTACTTAGGGTTAGTAGGGTTAGTTAGAGCTAGGGTTAGTGTAGTTAGGGTTTCAATTCAAAGTGTTTGAGAGTTTTGTGATCAAATTCACTTCAATGCTGGAGGACTCTAGATCAGTGCCTTGGAGGGTAAAATGGAGTCAAAAGTGAAGGACGCAAGGGTTGAAGGAGGGCGGCTAAGGACTAGAGGGAAGAGTTCTGAAGTGTTGCAATGGCAGGGCCTCAGAATCAAAACCCTAAGGGAGAGAGGCTCACTCTGGTGTTGCTATAGAAAGGCCTCGTGCTCTCTCCTCCTTCCTTAGGTCAACTTGGCAAAACGACTAGCTCAAATGAAGCACAAAAACAAGACAAGAAGGCTTAATGAGAGATAGTGTTGCTACAACAAGGCTCTTTCATCAAACCCTAAAAGAAAAACGACCCTAAGTGTAGATAACATAGGCCTGGGACGTCTTATTCCTCTTGAATTCTAAATGGTACGGCTAGCAAAAGGGAAGAAGGAAAAGGAGTGTAGCTACGACTAGGCTCTCTTTTTCTTCTTCAATGGTTGAAAGTTTCTCTATCAGGGGACATGAGACAAGGACCTACTTGTGTTCTTTTCACCTAGGGTTTTGATTCAACAAATTATAAATATATGCAAGAAAATAAGACTACAACCATTCTATAAGAAGTTTTGTAGAAAAATACTTACAATTCATCAAGAAATAACCATGCAAACCCTAGTTGTAACACCTTCCTTCAAGAGAAACACTATAAAATGCCAAGAAAGTCTTCCTTCAACAAATGCACCTCACTAAATCAGCCAAATACCCAATATAGGGGGAAAAGTTCAGACCTCCTTATGGAGTGAATGAGTGATGATAAAATGAGGATCAGAATCCTCAATATATAATGTATCAATGACCTAATTTACTTTTTAGGTCATAAATAGGCCGACAAGGCCATGATATCAAAATTATACTGTTTTTACACTAAATGCTAGACTAAAACCCTAATCAAGAAAAAAGGTAGGATGTCACCCCTTCCTCGGGTGACGTTAGCCCCTATTAGGGAAAATGTAGCCTCTTGAAGCAAGACTTTACCCCTCATTGGGTTCCTCCAAGTTGCCACACATGCCAACTGCCCTCTCCATCTGCCAACATGCTCATGATGATGTCATAAGCCTCCTAGTGACTTCCTTGGCCATCTAGAGTCAACATCTCTTTGAAAGTGGGTCGATCCCCCTAGTCCAAGCAGTGTCGAGGTGCCTCTGGTGGAACATTCTCTCCTTCTCTGGCGCAAAGTCTCTAATCATCCTCTTCCCTATCTTTGGCCCCTGATGGGCTCTCAACATCCATTTGGGAGGCTCTTCAGCCCCATGGAGATCCGAACTAATCATCTCCCCATGTGTACCGATCCAAATGGTACCTGTCCATCAGGCATGGTCCTTCACATCAAAATCTATGCCCTCAATGGGCTCATTAGTCATAGGGATCATAGCAATGTCAATCACCTCTCATCATTAATATTATTAAACATATGCATAAAATCCCTAATACATCTGTCAATAGCTCAAAGACTTTACACAAGCCTGCTATACAAATATGGAGGAAAAGAAAAAACGTTCTATTGGGCTAGTATCCATGGGAAAAGGTGAGTTCCTAGAAGAAAACCTCATCAAAACCATGTGAGTGGGTGATGTGGTTAAGAGAAGTCTAAGCATGTGGGTGCAGTGAGGGCCAAGGACGCAATGTGTTATCTGTGGGTGCCTTTGTAGAAGGCGAACTGTACCTGTCATAGATGCACTCTTTCCAATCCCATTCTTGGCTTTATTCTTTTATTTTTTTATTTCTTTTCTTTTTCTTTTTGTTCAAGAGCTAACCAGGAGACACTGCCCTGGTGTGGTGACCAGTGGTGGTAGCGTTACGCACAAGTACTTTCACATAAATGAAAGGTTGGCTTGTGATGAGACCCCCTTTCCCTTGGCCATGCAACCAAGAATCACTACCCTGGCGTGGTAACCAGCTGGTGGAAATGTCATACTGCTAGGTACCCATGGACCTAATAGGCTGGCTCGTGATGAGAACTCCTATCCTCTGACTAGGTCTTGTTTTATTATTTTTCTGGGTCCATCTTGTTTCTTGCTGAGAAGCCTTTTACTGATTTCTTGGGGATCCCTAGGCAAAGCATCTTGAGGGTCTATTTTTAGGCTCTTATATTTTGCCAGCTTGCTTTTACCTTCTAGGCCCTTAGCCCCTTATTTCGATGGGGTAAGGAGCAACCCAAAAATGATTGGACAACACAGTGCCCGAACAAGTGTAATGGGATAGATGAGCGAGATGCAAGATGAAAAAGTGGTGCTATGACAGGAGCAGACGATGAATCTTCAGTAATCCCCCCCAGTGGCAAACCAAAACCTACATACACAAGCTTACTAGGGCATCCTGTCATTCCCCCCATATACGGTCAAGTGGGAAAGTATAAGATCCAAGCATTTGTTAGAAATAACAGGAATTAAATGCACATGTTCAAAGGTTTTGAGGATTAGAGTGACACATACCATGATACCCGGACTCATTACCTCATGGAGAAAGAACCATTTCTGACACAAGACCAAGCCGATGGTGATGGATGTTGATGTTGTTGGCGAAGTAGAGGCGCTAAAAGGGAAAAAAGATGGGCCCTCTAGGGCCATGCTAAATTTTGATCCGGCTCTCGGTACTCCATGTCTAGGCCCTATGGGCCTCGAGACATGATCTCTTAGTTATCCCTAAAAGTGGGGGATAACTCCTCACCAAGCTCAATAAAACATAGATGAATGATCTGGATTTTATGAGCAAAATGAAATGACTATAGATTATTAACTAGTGCTTAATAAAAAATAACAGAGATACAGTAAAATTGGTTTTCTATTCAATAAGGAAATAAGATGAAACTGTAAAATGCAGTGGAAACAAGCTTGTTGGAATGGTGGTAGCTTATCTCTGAAAAGAGATGTGAAAAATGCACTCATTCACAAGAAGATGATTAAAATGAGGCTCTGAAGGCCTTTTTTACAATAAACAGGAATGCCAAAAACCTTAGACATCCAAAAACCTAACCCTAGGAGATGAAGCACCAAAAGTCATGTGGGCCCTGTCTGGGTAAGTTAGTACATCAACTTCCCGGGGTCGTAACTTTTGCATACGATCTTAGTTTTAAGTGTATGATAGCTCGTTGGAAAGGTATCATCGAGGAGATTAATTTTGGGGGCTCAATTATGCCTTTAAATATTTTTGAGAACCTCGATCCCAAAAAACCTTCATTTAGGCCCTCAAAATGGCCCCGGAAGTTAAAACTGTTAAAAATAGTAAATTGTCAAAAAAATGTTTTGAGCCAGTTGGAAAAAGTGGGTGGCCAATGATATCCACCTGGATCAATCCTCCCTCCTTAGGAAGAAATGTTCTCCATTGCATTTTGTTCCCCCATCAGATAAGGAAATTTCTGCTAAATTTGGCCCCAGGTGAGCCACTTGCCTTAGTGCAAGAGTTTCCCTACTTTGATGACTCGATAAAGCTGGATCCTTTGCTGTCAAGTGCCCTTGATCTGTGTGTCCACAATCTGATCACTAGATGCCTGTTGTATGTAGTCAGGGTTGAGCTTTGTTGGTGTCAGCTGCTCTGCTACGTCTGAGGTGTCCAATAATGGTGGGAAATAAGGGTGAAGGAGATCCACGTTGAACACTGGGTGCATGGCAAAGAAAGGAGGAATGTTGAGCTCAAAAGCATTATCCCCCATGGCCTTGGTGATGGTGTACGACCCATAACAAAGTGGGCGAAGCTTCCGATGGAGTCTTGTAAGGCATTCTTTCTGCAAGTGCAACCAAACTTTGTCGTCCACCTGAAACTTATGTGGCACCCAATGTTGATCATGGTGTTGCTTGTACTTGTCATTGGACTTATGTAGGATTTCCTGAACCTATTGGTGGATGTGTTGGATCTGCTCAATGAATCGAGTGGCTTTGTCAGCTTCAGTTTGAGCAGGAGATGAGTCTTTTGAGGTGACCGCAAGGGGAAGTGCAACATCTATGGGACCCAATGGTTGGAATCCCAACCCCACCTGAAAGGGGCCGTGGCCGGTTGAGCTATGCAAGGCTCGGTTGTAGCTATGTTGGACATAGGGAAGACTTTCATCCCATGTGCGAGGGTGCTTTGAATTATACATGCAAAGGATATACAGAATCATTCGATTTACGACCTCAGTTTGGCGATCTGTTTGGGGGTGGAAGGCCGTGGATTTGGTGAGCTTGGTGTCCAGTAGTGACCAGAGGCTCGACCAGAATGTGCTGAAAAATCGACTCTCCCGATCTAAGACAATGGTCTGTGGGATTCCAAAATGTACCTAGACTCGTATAACGAAGAGATTGGCAATGGCCTCTACTGTGATGTTCTTCTTGCAGGCAACTAGAATCGCCATCTTAGAAAAGCGATCAACAACCACAAAAACAGTCATTTTCTTGCTTGGTGGACGAGAGGCTCGACATGTAGTCCATTGAGATGGATTCCCATAGATTGTCAGTAGTAAGAAGAGGGGTTTACAAGCCCTATTTCTTAGTGGTCGGTTTGGCAATAGCGCAGGCAGTGCAGGACCTGATATATTTGTTGACCTCCTGTCAAAGTTTCGGCCAATAAAAATGTTTATGTAGCATCATCACTGTCTTTTCGATGCCTAAGTGTCCTGCCACCCGACTATAGTGGGCTTCCCAGATCATCTTCGCTTGCTTGCTTGATGGAACACAGATATGGCCCAGACGACACAACAACCCATCATGAAGATGGAAATTATCGACAACTGAGTTTGCACCCAACATTTGGTAGGTGGTGGCGAAGTTTGGTTCTGTCTCATAGAGTTGGGGCCATCCCGAGGTCTAATGGCCGTAGGAGTCTAGCACCGTGGTGAGTGCCGCAACTGGCGGTCTACTAAGGTAATCAATGACGCCATTGGGGCTTCCTATTTTATACTTGATGTTGACGTGGAATTGCTACAAGTATGTGGACCACTTTTGATGGCGATCATTCTGCAATTTTCCTTGTGTCTACATGAACTGCAATGGATTATGATCAGTGTGGATGACTGTCTCCTTCCCAAGAATGTAATGTCTCCATTGGCGGTAGGCTTGCGCAATGGAGTACATTTATTTGTTGTAATTAGGGTACTTACGGACAACATCTGATAGTGTCTCACTATGATAGGCCACGGGGCGGTCGTGCTGAGTGAGAACGGCGCCCACCACATAGTCTGAAGCATCTGTCTCGATCTCAAAGGGTTGTTGCAAGTCTGGTAGCGAAAGTATCGGAGCTAAGCATAAGTGCTACTTCAAATCGTCGAACGCTTGTTGTTGGGACCGGCCCCATGCAAATTTTGCCTTACCACCACCCTTGGTTATTTGGCTGAGGGCCCATGCAATATGGGAGAATCCCAACATGAACCTGCGATAGAAATTGGCAAGGCCCAAGAAGCTCCGAAGCTCAGTGAGTGTGATTGGGGCTGGCTAGTCATGGATGACTTGGATCTTGGCTGGATCCACATGTACACCATGCCGATCAATTATGTAGCCTAGGTAATGGACCTTGTCCATGCGAAAGGAGCATTTTTTCAAGTTGACATATAGCTTGTGTTGCCGCAGTGTGTGAAGAACCTGCTGAATATGCTGCAAGTGTTCGACCCAAGTCTTGCTGTAAATGAGAATGTCATCCAGATACACCACTGCAAAATTATTGGTGGATGGTCGCAGGATATCATCCATCATCCTCATGAAAGTGGCTGGAGCATTTTTCAAACCAAAGGGCATGACCAACCATTCAAAGAGGCCTTCCTTTGACTTGAAGGTGATTTTCCATACATCTGTCTGTTCTATCAGGACCTAGTGGTAGCCAGACTTCAGATCAATCTTACTGAAGTATTTCCCCCCCGTGGGTTGATCAAGGAGGTCGTTGATTCGGGGAATCGAGTACCGGTTTCTAACTGTGATTTTATTCAGAGCTCGGTAATCAATACAGAGTCGCTAGGTTCGATCTTTCTTTTGTACTAGCATGATTGGGCTCCCGCAAGGTGATGAGCTGGGATGGATGTGCCCCTTGTGGAGCAGTTCTTGGATATGTCGCTTGACCTCCTCATTCTCTAACAGAGAGCGGCGATAGACTGGCCCATTGGGCAGCGGTGCATCGGGGATCAGATCGATGGGGTGCTTGACCTGGTAGTGCAGAGGTCCCCCGATAGGTGAGGAGAATATATCTAAGTATTCTTCCACGACCTTGTATACTTTCTTCTGCTATGTGGAGAGGTCGGCTGCTGTAATGATCCCAAGCCATTATGCCAGGATCATCACGGTTTTGGATGTCTTTTTAAACCTTTCTGGCTGTGGTATTTCATCAAACACTTGGATGATCTACTTGTTTACATGTGTTACTTGCAGAATGGGCTCTTGATTTTGGTCTTAGGGTTTACTGATGTGTGTATGCAGCTATAAAAAAGAATATATAACCATGGAACATACCTCAACCATATGAAATATGATAGACAAGCCAAAACATCTCAAATATGATTTTATTCATGAAATAAAGGAACCTGCTACAATGAAGATGTCGATCTGGAATGCTCAACAAATGGCTCCAAGATAGAAGTATGAGTTGCTACAAAAAGCTCTCGACAATACAAAATAAGCCTCCAAAGGGTGGATAAGAGATGAAGACCAATACCAAGGTAGATCTGGTCGTATGAAGTGCAGAAGCCCTAACTGGATGATGCCACGTCCTGCAGGAATGCTGAAGCTCCTCAACAATTCGGCCCTGCTGTCAAAAGTACCCAATCACCTCAAGAAATATGCCAAATAGTAGATCGAATGATGGAAAGAACAACCCAGTTGTTTGAATCTCCAAGATCCCTCTCAAACCCTATGGATCTGAAGCTCCTCCACTGAATGGTGTGCCCCCCTGGATGCCTGAAACCCTAGATAAACCTCCCTCCCTCCTAGGGACCTCCAATAGCTCCACAAATCGTCTAGAATGATAGATCGGGATGCTATAGTGAAAACCCAAGTGCTCAAATCAACAAAATACCTGCTAGACCCTTGGATCTAGCTATCCTCCAAATAATGGTGCGCCCTCCTCTTGGGAAATCGTCCCACTCTCAATAAAAATAAACCAGCCACTGAAATGCCTCCGAAAACCACCAAGAATTATGCTAAGACACCTGCAAGGAAAACCCAATACCTAGAATCCTCAAAATCACTTCTCCTCAGCTAGGAAAAATCTTCCCTCAATGGATGGTGTGCCCCTCTTGCTGGAAACCCTAACTGGTGCGCCCTCTCTCTCTTTTCCCCTGCAACTGATGTGGAATCCTCTTGAAACTGAGTAGATCTAGAACTAGAATGGTGTGGGAGAGTATTGCATTTCCGAGACCAAGCTTGGGACAAGCTAGGTGGAATATTTCACCATTGAATCGTCCTCTAGGGTTTGTTAAGTCAAAACCCTCAAAACCCCCAATGATGGGCTCACTAGCTAAAAGCCAGATATCAAAAGATAATCATACATGAATGAATTGAGTAGAGGCCTGTTATCCCCGATGTCTAGGGATAACTATGAGATCATGTCTCGAGGCCCACATGGTCCTAGACATGGAGTACCGAGAGTAGGGTTGAATTGAGCATGGCCCTTGAGGGCCCATTTTTCTTCTTCTCCACCAGACTTGTCCTGTCAGCAGTAGCATCTTCCCTCACCACTCGCCTGGGCTTTCATCGGAGAGGACTATTGCTCCATGAGGTAATTGGTATGAGGTATCATGGTATGTGTCATATTTGATTGTTATAACCTTCTTATATGTGCATTAGGTTCCTTTCATTTCTGATGACTGCTTGGATCTTACACTAATCCACTTGACCATTGTT
>JZKD02S0637546.1:40182-54108 GCA_000966675.3 Picea glauca
TGCTTCATGTCCCCATGATAAAGACTTGTTTAGCCATTTGATTAAGAAGAACCTAGCCTAGCCATAGCTACACTAGTTCATCTTTTTCTTGAGTTAGCTTGAAACATAAATTGAACGAAGAAGACGTCCCAGGCCTAATTTGTTTTACACCTAGGGTTTGTCTCTAGGGTTTGAGAAGCCTTGTCCCCAAGCAACACTTTTCAGCCATAGATTTGTGTTTTATAGCTAGCCGTTTTTTCCAAAGAGTCTTAAGGAAAGAGGGAGGAGCATGAGGCCTAGCTTTAGCTACAATGGAATGAGCCTCCTCCCCTTAGGGTTTTGATTTGGTGGCCCTGCCATTGCAGCACCATTAAACCTAACCTTCCCGTCCTTAGGTTTAAGTCCTTCCAAGCCTTAGTCTCTCTCCATTTGACTCCATTTACCCAAGGCACTAGTCTAAAACTAAAACGTTGAGTCTTTTATGTTCAGCACAATCTTTCAAACTTTCTTGAATTAAAACCCTAACTAACCCTAGCGTTTTTACTAACCTTAGTTTGTTGATGACGTCTTGCCTTATTTGAACTTTCATTTGGACTAAGAGTTGCGGATGACTCATCCTTTGATAGCCATAGAGGTGTTGAATAATTTCATTGGCTCAATTAGCAAAACGTCCACCTCTTTGTCTAGCTAACCTAACCCTAACTATCTAGTGACGTCACACTTATTTTGATCTCTTGTTTGGTATACGACGTTGTGATTTTGTCATATAGCATTTGGCATTGAAGTATAGATTATTTTCATTGGCTTAGTGTGCAAAACGTTCACTTCTTTGCCCTTCAAAAGTAACTTAGAAGTAGGGATAACGTCACCCTAAATCTACATAATGATGCAGCAACAATATTTATTTATGAGCAGATTTATTGCATTGTGATAATACAAGGATCTGATTTTATACATTGAATGCCAATATCTCTTTGTATTTATTGAAGAAGTATTATAAGCCTTTGTCTTTAATTGCAATCATTGACTTCGTCAATAATTACATTATTATTGCTCATATGTGTTAAATATAGTCATTAATATCTTGAAGTACTAACCACTGTATGCACATTTTAGTTTTATTTGCCTTGTCTCGCAAACAGGTGCCTTTCTCAGTGAAATACCTTCATCCTTGACTATCCATTTGGCAGTAATCTGTGAAGGGAAAGCTTACCTTAACCTTTGAGTCTTAAACCATTGATCCTTTTACTTCAGAACCCTAGATTACTAGGGATGTCTCCCTTGGGATTAGCCACCCTGAATAGAAAGAGCTCCCCATCGAGGTGACAGTGGGTGGGGAAGCTCCTGTTATGCCAGTTTGAGCCTTGCCTTCAAGCTACTTAAACCTACCCTACAAACTGAGCGATAACAAGGCCCTTGCCTTTCCTTTATACTTTTTGGCTCACCTTGTCCCTCCAAAGTGACTTTTGTTTTATTAATATTTAATTAATTAATTAAATCACTTTAATTAATTAATTAACCTTTTTACCTCTGAAAAGCTCCTTATCTCTCCTTGTGTCTTCCTTGGCCACTGAAAGTCACTTCTCACCATCCCATCCTGTAGTGTTGATTCTCTTGATTCCAATGAGCTGTTACACTGAGAGGTTCCTCCAGGTAATGTGCCTAAAATGACCTCTTCAGTGAATTCAATTAACTTATAGCTCAAAATAGTCAAAATCATGGAGATCGTTGGAATGCAATGGAACCAAAGCCAACCTATGCGGAATGGCTCATAATGATGGAATATGATGAGCAATGCAAGTTGGACCCCACAATGCCTCTCAATGACCCCTGTAATTACTATAACACCCATCTGGCTACTCTAGTCATCATAAACCTCTACACTGTGATGATGTCCCAAAGTGGGGACATTACTGTCCTCTTTGCTAGAAAATTGCTTGTCCTCAAGCAATAACCAAATCCACTCAAATAAAATACCAGGATCCCATGTCCACCTGTGGGATACATAGTAGAACCCATCCAAGGATGAACACTCATACACTCTGCCCCCTGGGTCCGATGTTAAGTCATGAATTGCTAACCCCTGGGAAGTATAACCATGAAATATACCAACTCTAGGAGTCTCCTGCATATGACACATGGCCTCATCTCGGAATGAATCCATCCTCCAAATCTCTACCAAGATCCATACAGCCTCCAACAACTGCTCATGTTGATGCCCGAATGAGGTGTTGCAAGACCTCTATGCGACACCCGCAAGTGATGCACTCCTCTCAACACTGAAGCTCAATGGAAAGTTAGAATAAATTTCCCTTGCAATGGTCCACTCTCCCCTATCAGTCAATGAACTGCTCAGTCCTGCAATCTCTGGGTTCCATGTTAACCTCTATCGAAGATCACCATGTTGGCCCTGCAATACTCTGACTATGACTGCTTGCCCCCTGCATACATACTAGATCCTCCTCTCCTAGATCCTCATGTTGAAATACCTGTGACCATTGGAGCTGTTGTCCAAAAACTATACCTATAAAAATGTCCCTATAGAAGTAGTGCCTATCCACCCACCTCTATGTTCGATCATGTTGATCAAGAGTGAAAAGATGCCTCACTCTATCGGACAAAAACCTGCAGGCCCTTTCCAAATCAACCCCTGGTAGAGTATGTGGCTCTCTGGCGCAACCTTGGTCATCATGTAGTGAAATATCCTGCTAACCAAGTGAACTCATGGATCCCATGGAAACCCTAGAAATTTATCACTTCTAGCCTCTGCTAGCTACTCCTGTGCCAGACTGATCATTGTCAGAAGCCCTCTGTGCTCATCTGCTATCACCTGGCCTATGGTGCTCACCATAACACACCAAATTTCAGCTAGTTGCTCATGACGATCCACCTCTGACCTACTGTATGTCGTAAAAGTACTCTTGTCAGGTGGTCTCAGCCTAATCACTCTCCATGTCCTCTGCCACTGTCTATCTCTCCTCATGTTGTTGTCAATGATAAATGTGTCGGGAAAAGGTAACAGAGATATATGTAGCTGACTGTAGGGATGAAAAATACCACCTGCCTCGGTCAATCCCAAGGACTCGACCAAGAGCACGTCTACCTGTACCCCTGATAACTGCTCGCCTGTAGCCATCACTAAACTCCAATCATCAGGCACAACCAGAAGTAACTCCTCCAACTGCTGGTAAACCAATCTCCATCTCCCATCACCCATGCAACTGCTGAAATGGTGAAGGTGAGATCTCATAACCATATGCTACTACGAAGGATTGGAATCTACATGCTCCCCTAAGTGTGTCTCCTCCTTGCAAGGCAGTACACCCCTTTGAATCCCACCATACATCTTGGTAGGTACCCTTGAGCTATCACTCATCATTGTATGCTCTGGCATACTCATGTCGTCTCCCATAGACTCATGTTGCATCATAGATCCTGGGTATGCTGCTGGATTAACCTCTACATGGAGGTCAACTGCTCTCAAAATACAAGTGGAAGTGTCCTCCATCAACAGGTGCTCCTCTGCTAGATCACCAACATCCTCTATCAACGTGATTGACTGATAGATATGAGTGACCACTAAGAAAGATGCAGTGGATCTCTGACGAATCTCCTCAAGAGACTCATCTGATCTAGACCCTGGTTCTTGAAGGGTTGTCTGTGTGCCTCTCAAGAATCCTCGAGTGCTCTCCAACTCCTGAGTGAGTCGGTCCATATCCAACTCTTTCTCCCTCAAAGCCTCATGATACATCTCACCAATCCTCAATAGGTAGTCCCTGTCAGTCAACAACTGCTAGTAATCAGTCCTCATCATAGATACTCTCTCCCTGAGAGTATG
Organism: Picea glauca; assembly: GCA_000966675.3. Lineage (NCBI taxonomy): Eukaryota > Viridiplantae > Streptophyta > Pinopsida > Pinales > Pinaceae > Picea > Picea glauca. The sequence goes on from JZKD02S0637546.1 coordinate 44,000, forward strand.
AAAGTCATCCATGTCAAATCCCTCATCTGCACTACCATGTGCCATTGACGCTCTCCAACAGTAATATGCCATCAATGCATGCATGTCATCACTACGCCTGGTGGCTGCCATGATCATATCTTCACTGACTCTCAACTGTGTTGCTAAGTGGTGTGACTCCTGATCATGGTCATGTTGAGGTGCCACCTCATATCCCTCCCTGCCAGTGTCAGTCCTGCTAATGTCAACTCTAGAGTCCCTAAAGATACTCTCTGCATAAGATAATGTGATGAACTTCCCATTGTCTACTGTGTTGTTGGGTATTCCTGTATGCCATTACACCCCATCACTAGATGTTATTTCCCACTAAATCACATTGTATCCTCTATGGGTAGTCGTATCCTCCTGTGCACTCAACCTGCTACTATCATCTACATCTGGATCCCATATAGTTGTGTCCAAACACGTGCTATGGTCATCCTGAATATTAAAGAGTGCATCCTCATCAATGCAAGCCGATCCTGGAAGTAAGTGCTCCATCAACCTGTTAGCCTCTGCAATCTACTCAACTAATGGAGTCTCCAATAGCTGTGACTCAATCTCCTCAAGCTAATCTGTATGTGTAAGGTCCCTTGTCTGTACTCCCTATATCTCCTCCTGGATCGGTGGATCTACATGTCTATGGTGTGCACCCCTCACACAAGGCTCATCAACCCTATCTAACATGCCACTAACCTCCTCATGTGACGTGGCTATCAGGGGTTTCTGGAAGGATGACATATGTGTCACGGACATCATAGGAAGCTGGTCACATGTAGGTGAAAACATGTGTGAATCCTCACTAGTGTCACGACTCTACTGAGGTGTAAGGTCATCAATGGTATGTGATATGTTTGTTGATATACTGGTGCTATCGTTCTTCCCATCTAGCTGCCTATCCACTACATAAGGGTCATCATCCTCCTCAAGAGTGCTAGTAGCATCATCCTCTGTACAAGAGTCACTATCACTAGCCTCTGTGCAAGAGTCACTATCATCATCATATTTCCCCAAATCAACATCTATCGCTCCATCCTCACATATCTCATCATCACTTTCATAGTGTGCCTCAATAGTATGCTTATGATCCTTACCCTTGCACCTATGATCTGGTTCCCACGACCCCTTACAATAGCAGGAAGGTTGCATGCTCCTAATGGGCGTGGGGTTTCTCTGTTCTTCCCACCATTTAGCTGCTTTTTTTCTCTTTTTATCCTCTAAAATGATCCCATGTAGAATATCCTCTTCGCTCCAACTAGGCTTTCTGAAGGCTAGATACCGAGGAAAGGTTCTTATAGCCTTACTTTCCTCGCTAAGGCCGTGATAAATTATCTCCAAGCATGATATCTCATGCATATCCTATTCATTTCTCCTTATGGTTTTGTATGCATGTGCTAATCCCAACTGGATGGCAGGAATCTAAGCTATGATACCACTGTAATGATCCCAAGCCATTATGCCAGGATCATCACGGTTTTGGTTGTCTTTTTAAACCTTTCTAGTTGTGGTATTTCGTCAAACACTTGGATGATCTACTTGTTTACATGTGTTACTTGCAGAATGGCCTCTTGATTTCGGCCTTAGGGTTTACTGATGTGTTTATATTTGTGTATGAAGCTATAAACAAGAATATATAACCATGTAACATACCTCAACCATATGCAATACGATAGACAAGCCAAAACATCTCAAATATGATTTTATTCATGAAATAAAGGAACCTGCTACAATGAAGATGCCGATCTGGAATGCTCAACAGATGGCTCCAAGATAAAAGTATGAACTGCTACAAATAGCTCCCAACAATACAAAATAAGCCTCCAAAGGGTGGATTAGAGATGAAGACCAATACCAAGTTAGATATGGCTGTATGAAGTGCAGAAGCCCTAATTGGATGATGCCACATCCTGCAAGAATGTTGAAGCTCCTCAACAATTCGGCCCTGCTGTCAAAAGTACCCAATCACCTTAAGAAATATGACAAATAGTATATCATATGATGGAAAGAACAACCCATGTGTCTAAATCTCCAAGATCCCTCTCAAACCCTATGGATCTGAACCTCCTCCACTGAATGGTGCGCCCCCCTGGATGCCTGAAACCCTAGATAAATCGACCTCCCTCCTAGGGACCTCCAATAGCTCTACAAACTGTCTAGAATGATAGATCGGGACGCTGCAGTGAAAACCCAAGTGCTCAAATCACCAAAATCCCTGCTAGACCCTTGGATCTAGCTATCCTCCAAATAATGGTGCGCCCTCCTCTTGGGAAATCGTTCCACTCTCAATACAAATAAACCTGCCACTGAAATGCCTCCAGAAACCACCAAGAATGATGCTAAGACACCTACAAGGAAAACCCAATACCTGGAATCCTCAAACTCACTTCTCCTCAGCTAGGACGAATCCTCCCTCAATGGATGGTGCGCCCCTCTTGTTGGAAACCCTAACTGGTGCGCCCTCTCTCTCTCTACCCCTGCAACTGATGTAGAATCCTCCTGAAACTGAGTAGATCTGGAACTAGAATGGTGTGGGAGAGTATTGCATCTTCGAGACCAAGCTTGGGACAAGTTAGGTGGAATCTTTCACCACCGAATCGTCCTCTAGGGTTTGCTAAGTCAAAACCCTCAAAACCCCCAATGATGGGCTCACTAGCTAAAATCCAGATATCAAAAGATAATCATAAATGAATGAATTGAGTAGAGGCCCTTGCCTTTCCTTTATACTTTTTGGCTCACCTTGTCCCTCCAAAGTGACTTTCGTTTTATTAATATTTAATTAATTAATTAAATCACTTTAATTAATTAATTAACCTTTTTACCTCTGAAAAATTCCTTATCTCTCCTTGTGGCTTCTTTTGCCACTGAAAGTCACTTCCCACCATCCCATCCTGTAGTGTTGCTTCTCTCGATTCCAATAAACTATTACACTGAGAGGTTCCTCCAAGTAATGTGCCCAAAATGACCTCTTCAGTGAATTCAATTAACTTATAGCTCAAAATAGTCAAAATCATGGAAATCGTTGGAATGCAACGGAACCAGAGCCAAATTGTGTGGAATGGATCATAATGATGGAATATGATGAGAAATGTAAGCTGGACCCCACAATGCCTCTCAATAACCCCTGTACTCACTATAACACCCATCTGGCTACTTTGGTCATCATAAACCTCTGCACTGTGATGATGTCCCAAAGTGGGGACATTACAACCATAGAGACCCTGAATGTGGCTCTAATCTTTCTCTTATTATGAGAGCGAATCACGAAGAAGACAAACTTCCCCGTCTGAGAGATGACCTTCCTACATTAATTAGCAGAGGTCAAGCAAATAACACTAGGTGGGACTGCCTCGGGTATCTTGTACAATTTCCTGTTCAAAGTAATAATAACACTACGAGGCCTAGACTCATATACAACATGACGTTTCCATAAATAAGGTTGGCCCAAAAGAACATCACAAACTTCGAGAGGAGAAACATCACACAATACCTCATCTTTGAAGGGCTTGATGATGTACGACAGTCGGCCTGTTGGCTGACGCGGAGATCTTTTCCTTGGCGGAACCATCTAATGGTGTAGGGTTGTGGGTGCGGTGTTGTCGGCAGGGCCAATCGCTTGACGACCTCTGCTGAGATGAGGTTCTTCTGGCTACCTCTATCCACGATGAACTACAACGGGGTGCCTTTTACCCACATCTATGAATGGAAGAGGCATTCTCCTTCTTCTGGCTCATCTGGTTCACCAGGCTGGAGCTTGGTGGTAGAGACAGTGGCACTGGGTTCCGCGTCAATGCTCTATCTTCCCCTTGTTGTTTCTGGCTCAGAGTCTGAACCCACATTTGATTCAAAGGCTTTCACTTCGTCCATCAGTGACTGCTTTGAGCGGCAGTCAGCAGTGTTGACCGCCCATTTATCCCCAGTGGTCAACTCATGTGCCATGAAGAGATGCATCGTCAGATGCTCATGTTGTTGAAGACTTGGGTTCTACAGGGCATGTTTGGCCCAACATTTATTTTTGTAATTGGAATTTCCGCACCCCTGCGTGGGTTAATAATGTAATAGGTCTGTATGAGTCATGTCTAGATTATTTACCTTGGGATCGGTTCACTGGGAGAGTTCCTTTCACCGGAGTTTTTTTTATCCTTAGGTTATCAGTTGGGCTTTTCAGCCTTACTAATTTCCCTTGAATTTTTCCCTCACACTTTGCATATGTCCTCCAAAGTGGTGAATGACGTTCTAGTGGGCTTATGTTTTGGTAACTATATAGGGAAATCATTGTAAATGACCATGTAAGACATCATAGAAAGTTTTGCGGAATTCCATCAAGTCTAGATAGGTTTTTTTTAATTAATTATTTTTTAATTAAATTTCTCAAATTTGAAGGTTTAATTATTTAATTAATTAATTATTTTTTGAGCAATAATTGTAAAAACTGGATCCTTGGATTTTTGATAGGGGTATTTGTGCTCAAAAGAAATGGAATATCACCCCCTACATCCATGGACCAATTTTCAGCTCAATCGGACAACTTTAGCCATGGGTTAGTCCACCTGGAGTGTTAGTCAGTTTAAAACAACAATTTTAATTGCTAAAGTCCAAACATGGAAAAATGTAAAATTGTAATAATGAGTTTAGAGGATGTAAAATGATGAAATAAAGGTTATAGAGAGCCTCCCTAAGCATAACATAACCCTCCCAACCTTTTCCAACCTATTCTAACCCCTTACCCACCTTCTACACTCAAAAATCACGCCCCCCTAGGGGGATTGACGTTTTTCATTGGTGGAGGTTGTTGTGATTTATTTGGGGCCCCCTCTCATGAGTTATGACTCCCTTTAACCCCCACATCACCTCCTAGGGTGACCCCACTCTTTTTGTCTCATTAATCCCCCTCCATTCCTTCATTTTCACCCTTTTTTTGCCCCCTCCAAGAGGAGTTACGCCCCCCCTCCATCTAGAAACTCCACAAATAATTTTTTTTTAAATTATTTGAGGCCTCTCACCTTCCTTGGCATCAATCCCAAGGCCTCCCACACCTATTTTCTTGATCCCAACACCTCCTACATTTTTCTACACCCTTGATCTATCTTTCAAACCCTAGATGGTGTGCCCTAGCCTTGAGATCTACTCTTATTCTTGGTGGTGGACACTTGGAATTGATCCAAGAGAGGTAGTTTTTCCTCTCCAAGTATAAATATATCTCATTTCTCCTCCCCAACTCACCATATCTTGAGCTATTGTTATGCTACTTGATTTTTCTCTCTCTCTCTAGTGATTCATTCCATTTCATTGTCATTCTATGCTCTAGGGTTTTGGAGTATTCCTCTCAAAAACCACTTTCTTGAGTAATATAATTTTGGAGAAGCTTTGGAGGACAACAAGAAGGGTAAAGTGTATGCTTATTGTTCTTATGCATGGGAGGTAACCTTGTTTTAAGCACTTGCAACACTAGATCTTAGGTAAAGTGTTATCTAAGTAGATCTAATAGAGCATATGCCTATTGGTTTATATATCTTGATGTGTTTGGTTAATTAGAAGTGTCATTTAATTTCAATACATCAACATATTGTCTATTGTATGCATGTTGTTTGAAGAGATCTTGCAGGTTCGTTTCTAGGGTTTCACTGGGAATTCCTTCTAGGAGAAGGGTCACTTGAAGCTCTCACATACTCCAACTCTCTAGATCTATTGCTCCTCTCCTAATATTGTTGTCCATTCATTTCATTTTCAGCTAGCATATAATTGTATAAGTAGGTCAAAAATTATATTGAATATATATCTTTTATTGTGGAAGGTTCTTGCCCCAAAAGGGCAAGGGTTTCCTTAACTTCTTTTGGTTGTGTGTAGCCATCCTAGCAAGCAAATCTTGCTGATTTTGCAGGTATATCAGATATGGTTGGAGCTTTTGGCTGCCCAAAAGAGACACACACAACACTTCAAGACCCTTTTGGGGGATTTGGTAGCTATATCTCAACCCCCCTTTTCATTTTCTAGCATTTAGGTACACTTTTTCTCCTTTTTTGCTTCTTGTTGAAGCTCATAGTGTAGGAGGGGAAGTGGTACGGTCTCCTCTCTTTTGTGAGCTTTGGGATAGGTAGGACGTGGGCTAGATTTGATTTTTCCATTTTTTTGAGTTTCTCTTAGCTTGGCCGTAAGGTTTTGAAGGTGAGGGCGCCTTCCCAACCTAGGCCGTGGGGTTTGCTTGCTTGTTAGTAGTTTAGATGGTATCTTAGATTTTCTCTCTTGCTCTTCTTTCATGGTTTTCCATAATTGCTAAAATCTTAAAGAACTTAACCTAATTAAGAAAATCTAATCTAATCACCTACCTAGTTGGGAGAGGAATACCCCAAATAGGTAAGGCTAAGTGTTGATGCTTTATGATATGATGTGATGTGATGTGATCTATGGCTTAATATGTTTTAAATRCTTATGTTCTAGATCTATATCATTATCTTAAGCCTATTGGGCAACACACCTAAATAATCTAACTAGATATTGCTTAGTTTTATTTCAAGCTTACCTCATATCTCTTTCCTATGCACATGGTTTAAATCTTAATGCTTCAAATATCTTAAGTGCTTAACAAGTAATTGRTTCTTTCTCTATATTGTTTATATCTATTAGAAGCCATCTACTTGGGMTTGAATGTTGAATGGTTAAGTAGGCAAACACTTTAAATTTTCTTTTGATCTCTTTAAGACAAGTTGTTCTTGCCATAGATCTCTTGTTTCATAGCAAACTATTGTTGTGCATGTGATAGTATCTTTACTTTTTCAGCCATCTCTTTATTTGCTTTACATGTGTTGATATACTCAATTGTTTAAGCTTAAGACAACACACTAATAAAGCTAATAACAATTTCGGCCATATCACTAAATTGCACCTAAAAAGTGCTTTAGAATCTTCTAAACACTTTAATAACCACCTAAAAGTCTACCTAATCAACTTATATACTTAATAGACTACTTTAGGGTACCTTAGAGCACCATCTTCACCATCTAAAACAGAGCTTGAGGAAAACAACGGAGGGTAGTGGCAGGGGACTGCCCCGTGGTGCACCAGGTGTGTGTCCTCTCCAGGAAGTACTCTTGTTTTGGGCTGACTGGTTCTGCTAGGGTTGGCCTCGTTGCCATACTATCTTGAGCATCCAGCAGTTATTTGACAATAGGAGGAGGAGGAGGCTTTGGTGAAAGCTAATTAAAACTTGTAAATCTTAAGAAAAGCCTAAAAATTAAACCCTAGACCAAACCTAATAGAATACTTGGGGGTTTAATAATCAAGAGTGTGGATCATCTTCAATAATCTTCATAATAGTTGTGCTTAACTCTTCTAAATCTATGGAATTTGTTGATGATCTAATGTGTTGATGATGATCTCATATATGTGGTGATATGTTTTGATGCTTTAGTCATGTATATCCTGCACACATAAGAAGATAAACGTGGTTAGTTTGCTTTGTATCATTTGTATCCTAGCATTCTTTATTGTAAGTAATTGTATATGGTAATCTTTCATTGAATTATTCTTTTGTAAAATTGTAAGTAACTTGTAATCTTTTGTAACGAGCAACCCTTGAACATAGTTGACCCCTTGCCCAATTTCTAGGCACTAGTCTTAGTTGACCTAGGGAAAAGGCTTTCTTTTCATGATAACCCTTGCATCTTGCATGGTTTCCTTAGCATCTTAGGATTAGAATCTCCTCTAACCTTAACAAATTAAAATTAACTCCTAGAACCTAACTCTAACACATCTAGTAACTAAGGTCTACCCCCTTTGTCTTCCCTAGGAGTAAGCCTAGACGGAAGAGGTTCTGGTCAAAGTGACAGCGTGGGCTGTGAACCTAGGAATTGTGCCTCTAAGGACACACTAAGTGAGCCAGAATTAGCTCACGTTTGCAAGTGTGTATAAGGACGACAACAAGCAGTGTTATGCCAAGGGCTTTTATGGAAGTCGCACCACTTCCCGATATCTTTCTTTATCTTTCCGATGTCCTTCTTTGCTTACAGCTTGGACTGGTTGTCTTGATACTGTCCATATTTGCTTTGTCCTTTGTTCTGTGGGTTGGGGTCACCCTTTCCTGGATTTTGTTGTGAGGGGTTCCCATGCCCAAATTGCCACGTCTTTTGTTTGAGCTTCTGCTCGATTTTGACGGCATATCGGTAGGCCGTGCACAAGGATGAGATGTCCAAAAATTCCATTTTGGTTTGGATGTATCTATGCAGAGCGTTGCGATACTTAAGAACTAGATGTCGCTATGAATCTTTTATACCCAACTTGGTGTGCAAGGTATGAAAGATATTTGTGAAATATGGCACTGCTTGGTCTCTTTCTTGCCGAAGTGTGGTCCATTTGGTATACAAGTTGTTATAACTTCAGACAGGGTAGTATTGTTCTTTAATAACATCCCTGAAAGATTCTCAGGTGACTGTGGCTGTAGATAATGAGGGTTCCTCTATTTCCTTTTGCTCACAGAAAGTTTTCCACCAATCTTTGACATGGGGAACGACTTTGAGGAGAACAAAAGTAATCTTTTCTGTATTCGAAAAGTTATGGACAGAAAAATACCCTTCTAGTAGATTCAACCACTTGTCTACAACATCTGCATCTATCTGACCTTCAAATATAGAAATATCGAAGTTTATTTGTACCTTGAAGGGGGTGGCGCCTCCGCTCGAAGAAGATGCATCGCCTGTTGGTAGACGCCGAAGGATTTGTACGAAACTATCCATCATCTCGTTCCTTTGTTGCGTGAGGGCTTCCTCAATCAACAGTTTGAAAGGATCCCCTGTCCCATCATCTTTCTTTTCTCCTGCCATGAGAGGTCGATTGGGCATGTGAGAGATTTTTTCCTGAAGAGAATCAGGCTCGAGACCCAACTCTTTGTACTCCGACCTCGTTGGGGACATGCATTAAAAGGACAAGGAGTAGACCGCTCTGATACCACTGATCCAGATTTTATGAGCAGAACGAAATGACTATAGATTATTAACAGGTTCTGAATACAAAATAACAGAGATACAGTAAAACTGGTTTTCTATTCAATAAGGAAATAAGCTAAAACTGTAAAATGCAGCGGAAACAAGCTTGCTGGAATGGTGGCGGCTTATCTCTGAGAAGAGATGTGACGGTTGCGCTCATTCAAAATAAGATTATTACAATGAGTCTCTGAAGGATTTTTTTACAATAAATGGGAATACCAAAAGCCCTAGACATCCAAAAACCTAACCCTAGGAGATGAAGCACCAAAAGTCATGTGGGCCCCGTCTGGGTAAGTTAGTACATCAACTTCCTGCGGTCGTAACTTTTGCATACGATCTTCGTTTTAGGCGTATGATAGCCCGTTGGAAAGGTATCGTCGAGGAGATTCATTTTGGGGGCTCAATCATGACTCTATCTATCATTGAGAATCTCGTTCCCGAAAAACCTTCATTTAGGCCCTCAAAATGGCCCTGGAAGTTAAAACTGCTAAAAATAGTAAATTGTCAAAATTGTCAGAACATTGTTTTGAACTAGTTGGAAAATGTGGGTGGCCACCAATATCCAAAGGGATCAATGAAAGAATGAGGAGAATGGAGGGGGAATATCTCCTTTATTCTCCTCATTTCTCTCCCCTAAACCCTAAGCCTAAGGTAGGACATGTTATCCCCTAGCCTAGGGATAACTAAGGAGATCATGTCTCGAGGCCCATAGGTCCTAGACATGGAGTGTTGAGAGCCCGATGAATTAAGCATGGTATCGGAGGGCCCCTCTTTTCTTCAGTTCAGTCCACATATCACCAGCAACACTATTCATCACACCGACTTGGTCTAGAAATGGAAATGAGTCTTGCTCCATGAGGTAATATGTCTGGGTATCATGGTATGTATCACTCTGATTTTTAAAACATTTAAACATGTTCCATTGAATCTTTCTGGAATTCATAACATTTGTTTGATTTTATGCTCTTTTCCTTGTCCAAACCTAGGAGGGTCACATGGTACCCTAGTAAGTCGATTTCCTTTTAGGATAGGTTGTTACCTAGTGGATATCTGAAGAGTCATCTCCCGTTCCCTAAATACTTACCATTTTCCATCTTTATCCCCTCCATCTATCCA
>JZKD02S0637546.1:115158-126535 GCA_000966675.3 Picea glauca
ACTCTTCTTCTCCTCTCTCTTTTAATTGCAGCTTGCCTCATAAGAGAAATGAGCAAGTGAGTTGTGTGTTTGAAGTGAGGCACTAGCCTCTTATTTATATAAGACTGGCATGTGTGAAAGGACGCAACTGGCAGGGCCGACCTCTCACTCTGGGTGGGTAAACCCACCTTTAATTAATTATGGGTCTTCCATGATAACTGTTGGGGCCGACTTCTTATTCTTCCCTTTGTAATTGTCTAATGACCAATCCGCAAAAGGGGATTTGGTCCTTATACAATTACTGACATGATTAATCCACAATGGGGATTCATCCAATAACAATAATAATAATAATGACATGATTAATCCACAATGGGGATTTAATCCAATAATAATAAGAATTCTCTTCGCAGTTACATTATTTCAACACTTATCTCATGGGAAGAAGGGGCTAAAGTCCCAAAAGGTAAAAGCAGATGGTAAAAGATAAAACCTATAAAAATGAAATCTAGAGATGCCTTGCCCAGGGATCCCCGAGAAGGCAATAAAAAGCCTCTCAGTAAGAAATAAGAGGGACTCGAAGAAAAATAACAAAAACAAGACCTAGCCAAGAGGATAGGGGGTCTCATCACGAGCCATCCTATTATGTTCATGGGTACCTAACGGTATGACATTGCCACTATCTGGTTACCACGTCAGGGCAATGACCTTTGGTTGCATGGCCAAGGGAAAAGGGGTCTCATCATGAGCCAACCTTATCATCTCTGTGAAAGTGCTTATGGGTAGCACTGTCAGCTCTGGTCACCATGCCAAGGCAGTGTCCTCTAGTTAGTCCTTGAAATAAAAAAAGAAAAAAGCAAGTAAAGAAAAGAAAAGAATAAAGGCAATAGAAGGGCTTGAAAAGAATTGCATCCATGACGGGTACAGATCGCCTTCTACAAAGGCACCCACAGGTAATATCATGCATCCCTGTCTCTCACTCTACCTGTATGTCTGGACATCCTTTGACCGCATCACCTCGTCTTACATGGCTTGGATGATACCCCTTGAAGACTTTCCTTTCCTTATGGATACTAGCCCAATAGGGTATTTTGTCTTTTTCTTCGACTTTGTATTGTAGGTCTTTGTAATATCTTTGAGATATTGAATGATATATCAGGGTTTTTATGAATATGTTTGATAACATTAATGATGAAATGTGATTGACATTGCTATGATCCCTGTGACTAATGAGCCCATGGAGGGCGAAGTTTTTGATGTGCAAGACCATGCCCGACGGACAGGTACCAGTGGATCGGTACACATGGGGAGATGATTAGTTCAGACCTCCATGGGGCTGAAGATCCCATCAGATGGTTGTTGGGACCCCATCAAGGGCAGAGATAGGACAGTGCTTGATTGAGCTTTTGCACCTGAGAAGAAGAAGGATGTTCCCGAGGGGGTTGACCCACTTCAGGTGGAACGTCTCCCTTTGATGGCACAGGACATCACCTAGGAGCCCTTGACGTCATCTTGAGAGTGTGGCAGTTTGACAGGGCAGTTGACACGTGTGGCAGGGTTTGGAGGCCCAAAGAAGGCCAATGTTTGTCATTTTGTGCTGCATTTTCCCTAAAAAAGGGCCAACGTCTCCCTCAATAGGGCTTGACGTCTTGCTTATGCTCATTTAGGGCTTTGATTTAACAATTTAATGTAATAACAATATTATTTTGGTTTGTAGCCTTGTCGGCTATTTTTAATGACCTAATTTTAATTAGAGGTTATGATACAGTATATATTGATGAGTTTTTCCCTCATTTTGAGAACAACACACAACTCACTCTCTTGTGAGGTCTGATTTTTGCGCCCTAGTTGGGGTATTTCATCTTTTAAGTGAGGCACACTTGTTGGAGGAAGGATTTTCTTGGCATATTTGGCATTTCTCTTGAAGGAAGGTTTACAGCTAGGATTTGCATTGCTATTTCTTCATTATACGTAAGTGTATTTTCTACAAAACTTCTTAATTGAATGGTTGTAGGCTTGTATTCTTGCATTTGTTATAAATGTGCTGATTTAAAATCCTAGGTGACAAGCACACAAGTAGGTCCTTGTTTCATTTCCCCTAAAAGAGAAATATTCAGCCATTGAAGAAGGAAGGAAGAGCCTAGCCTTTGCTACACTCTTTTCACTTCTTCCCTTGTCCTAGCTATGATTTTTAAAGGTTAAAAGGGAGGAGACATCCCAGGCCTGGGTTATCTACACCTAGGGCCGTCCATCTTCTAGGGTTTGGTGATAGAGCCTTGCCAATGCAACACTCTCCCTCACCTCACTCTCTTGTTTTAACTTATCTTTTATTCTATCCATTTTGCCAAGTTTGACCTAAGGAAGGAGGAAAGAGCACGAGGCCTTGCTTAAGAAACACCAAAGTGAGCCTCTTTCCCCTAGGGTTTTGATTCTAGGGCCCTGCCATTGCAACACCTTAGAACCCTTCCCTCTTGTCCTTAGCCTTTTATCCCTTCAACTTTGTGTCCTCTCCTTAATTGACTCCATCCACCCCTAGGCACTGATTTTAGATCCACAATGTTGAAGTGAAAGTGCTCAAACAAATTCTTAAAACTTTTAAATTTGAAACCCTAACTAGGCTGACGTCACACTTGGTTATTCCATCTTGACGCAACACCTTTTGTTGATAAGCAATTAGATGATGGTTAAGAGCATCTATTGAGTAAAGGAGTGATTAAATACATTGTTGGCTACATCATCTCAACAGTTATTGATGAATTGATATTTTTCCATTGCTATATTGATAAAACGTTGATCTCACTAATATCTGTTGTTTTACATTACTTACATATTGATATCAGATAGTTACATGAAGTACTAACCCACTGAATTATAGCATGCATATATCCTTTTGCTATTGTATTGTTCTGGGCAGGTGTTCTCATTTGGGCATACACTTCTTTATTGGTTGTTTAGCCAAACTATCTGACCTTGGTGGTAACCTGTGAGGAGGAACTTTTGCTTTGACCTTTACACTTTGGCTTCTTCAAACCCCAGGTTACCAAGGACATCTCCCCTGGGCTAACCTCCCTGAATAGAAAGAACCTCCCCATTGTGGTGACATTGGGTGGGGAAGGTTCATGTTACGCCAATTTGGTCTATACCTTCTAGCCATTTGACCTAGCTACAAACTATGCGATAACAGGTCCCTTAGCATTGAGTGATTTGGAGGACTAACTATTGGTCATAGAGGAGAAAATTGTACAAGTGTTGACAAGGGAAAATGGTGCTCATAAGTTCATTGAAGATCGTATTGGGAAAACCTATATGGAGGAGAGACAAAAGGGAGTTGCAAGAGGAGTCATTAGTGCACAATTGTGTATAATCAAAGAAGCACTAGAACAAAATAAATTAGATTACTTGCAGTTACCAGTTGAGTTTGGCATGCTCTTCATCACTTACAACAAAAACTCAATCATCTTTGAAAACTGTGACACATGAGGGTGTGAGTGGCACTCTTGATTTGAGGGAGGGTCCTCTTTTGATGATCCTACACGAGGAACATTCAGAGTCACAGGTGCTTGAGGAGAGGCATGATGCATAGGGTTTTGAATATGCTCATGTTTTGCATTGTGGGAATCATGAGTTGTTTCCTTTGGAGAGCCCACTAAAGGCTCAAGGCTTAGCTACAAAGTAGATAGTTGAGAATATTCCTTGTGGACTAGCCCACAAGGAAGTATATGCATCTATGGAGTAGGTGGACAAGTATATGACAGACATGAGCATGCTCTGGGATACAGTTTTAGGCGACACCAATAGAGTGATGGATATAGTAGCGCCTACAGGGTACAGTATGGTACAAGACGATTCAATGATAGGAAGTAGTATGCTAGGGTATTCTTTGGCACAAGATAGTGTACAGTGGATTTTTTGGGCATTTCCTCCAGGGAAACCTCCCGATAGAGTCCTCAAGCATACCATTGAGTTGAGGTTACCCAGGATTGGTGAGTGGATAGGTGACCCTTAGGGAGAAACATATTCCTCAATGATCAATTTTCATCAGGGATATCATTAGATGAGGGCCAAGGAGTGGGATACTCACAGGTCTGCATCCTGACCTCATTATGAATTCTTGGTCATGTCCTTGGGGTTGACCAACACACTAGTCACTTTCCAGTCTTGCAGGTAGCGACAAAGACATCTATGGTTGTTATTTGATACAACAAGACATCAGAGGTTCACCTGAGTCAGTTGAACGAGATAAGTGGCATTGTGGCCAGGATAGGTTTTTCATGTGATCAATGCACATAGTGCACCGAAGGAGACCCAAAGTATATTTGATCGGTTCATGGATATTTAAATAGGCATTGGGAGTGGTGGACTTTCAATTTGGAGGTGGGATCTTGGTATTCATCGGAGTGATATAATTCTTTAGATGATGAGGAGGATCAACAGGGTCATTGTTGAGCTTTGTTCTATATGTCCAAGTGGATTTTCCCTCATGATACCTAGGATCAAGTCTATTTGTGGGTTGAAAGACTTTTACCTCATTAAGATGCATTGGTGAGACATAATCCAGGATAGTGAGTTCATTCCTTTTAGGGATTTCAGTTTGGGGGTCTGGGAGAGGAGAGCGTAGTCTGAGTGTGGTGATCAAACGATCATGATCAAAGGGGTGCAACATCATCATGACGGTTCCTCTCGAAGATTAGCTTGGGACATTGGGGCTGCAATGTTTGACATCTCAACAGTCGACACAGATGGGATAGCTAGTTTTTACGTTCTGGAGTGTACTCTAAGGATGCTTAGGATTGGTTGCTTGGGGGAGTGGTCTCCTAAGTTTCAGTGTTTCATGGAAACCTTCACAAGAGATCTAGCTAAAGCATACACAAACAAATCTTATCAAGAAAAGGAAGAGAGATACACAATGAAGAATGAGAATCAATGTATATTATGATCTTGTCAATGAGTGAGTGGTCTTCACTCATATAGGCAATGACATCCTATAATTAGGAATGCATGCATAATAGTGATGATCTAAGATTAGAAAGTCTAAAATAGAACTAGTCAGTTAATTCCCAATGAACTAGTGTTACTCCCACTGAACTAGTGTGCCGAAAATAGAAATTTCTCCAACACCCCCCCTGAACATCACTATGGAGTAAAAAATGAGTCCTAGCTACTAGGCCATTTTAGGTACTCATGTACAATGAAACTAATGAACACTGAATAAAAACGAGGAAAGAGGGAAAACCCCATGGGAACAAAACCCCCCCTCAAAAGAAGAAAATGGCAGTTGCTAGGCAAATGTGTTCCTCACTGCAAGATGATCCCGCAAAGTTTGAAACTTCCGCTCATTGAAATTATTCATGAAGATGTAAAAATCTTTATGGATCTAATGAAGTCCTTTGACAACCTATTGGGCCTTGTACCTCTTGATCCTGTGGACCCATCTCCACCTGAAAATATTCATTTCTGGTGGAAGTGGAACTAGATGCCAAGTCTAATTCTCTAGGAGAGAGTCATGCTCCTCTTCAATGGCTTCTTTCCATAATGGATTTCCCACAGCCTTATTGTAGGTCTGTGGATAAGTAGATTGAACCATATAGCAATGCATGGGCATCGCAAGTTCTGAAGCTGAAAGTACATGAGAAGGATCCTCATGGTGAGATCGAGTCATCCTTGAATCCAATGGATTCCTTTCAAGGTTGTCTGTTGCCTGAAGTGTGGTCTGTGCCTTCTTGGGCATCTGCTAAAGCTTCGGCGATGGCTTCTTATCTAGTTGTACTACTTGCTTATTTCCATGTACATAATCTGAGTGTATGGAATCATCTCTGATGTCTGAAACTAATGGAAGCACAAGAGTATATGCATGTTTCACTGGAGGTGCATGCAAAGTACTCTCCTTATGTGTAAGTAGAAAAGATGAGTCATCGTCAGAAAAATTAGTGAATTTATACAACCTTGACTTGTGATCCACCTCACCAATGGAAATGATAGAATTATTGAAACTGAATCCAATGTAAATTCAACCTTTTTACCTTTCTAAGTGATCTGATAAAATGAGAGCAGATTCATAGAAAGATTTGGAACATGTAGAACATTCTCAAAACTGCCATTGTGGAGCTCCACTCTCCCTTCTCCTGCTACTGCTACTAGAGTATCATCCCCCATGAGAATAGGGGGTCTTGAGCATGGAATCAAAGAAAATAAAACTTCATCTTTCGTTGCCATATGATGGGATGCACCAGAATCTATAATCCATGAATCAGATGAGGAATTAATTGCAACCAGAGCATGATGATTACCTTTCTTAGGAGCAGGATCTTCTTCCTTCTGCTTCTTGACTCCCTCTGGAATGAAGTTTCCAAGGTTGTTCTACTGAAGTGCATGTGCCATAAGATCGATATGTTTCTTCATGCATGTGGATTATTCATGATTCGTTTTATTGCAGTAAGTGCATTGTTTTCCCTTCTTCTTCTTCTTGGAATCTGAAGAGTCTTTGGAACCTGAAGAATCATTAAAGGGTTTGGAATATCCCTCCTCATTCTGTTTGGATGACCCTTTTTCATCATGCATGGTGAGTGCATGTGCTTTGGGATCTTTCATGAGGCCCATATGTATGATTTTTGTTTGCTCTTGTGTAAGAGACTCAATGAATTGAGCCAACGTAGGCATTTTCCAATTTGTTATAAAAAGACATCTGCCATAATGGAAATTGGAGACATATACAGCGTATTCTAGTCCTAGCTTGGCCAAGATTGTTAGAATAAGTTGTTTCTCTTGTGTAGACTTATCAATACCACCTTCACCCAAGCTCAATAGCAAAGATTTAAATTTAGTAAAAAAATCTTGTATATTATCAAAACTTTTAGGGTCTAAGGTATTCAACTCTACCTCAAGCATATGACCTCACATCTCATCTTGCTTTCCAAAGAGTCCTTCCAAGGTGGTCCAGATCTTGTTTGGAGTATTGCATGCAACAACATGAAACCATAAATCAGTGGAGATTAACTCAAGAAGTATTTCGATGGCCTCATCCTCATGGTTTTCCCATCTCATCTTCTCAATCGTTGATGTAGGTTCTTTTTATGTCGCCATCGTCAAATTATACAGTCATTTCCTTCTGAGTTGGAATTATGTCTTGGGCTTCCAATCAAAATTATTGTATTGTGTAAGGATTACCACCAAGTTTGACTGTATGATAGTTGTCCTATCCATCTCTCCCACTGTTTCTAAGAACCCCTAAAAATTTACTATTAATGAAAAATTAAGAAATCATGGCAGAACGAATTTTAAGTGAAAATTCGTATCAGTTTCAAGAGAGGATCTTTCGACTTAATTTCTGAGCAAATAGTGAGGAATCTCACCAAACGGTTGAAAACCCACTTGCAGAATGGGTCGATTTACTTCTCACTAGGTCGTTTCCTCACAAATGTAATATTTTGGGAGGAATCACTGTAGAAAGGTACGACCACGGATTCGTATCAGTTTCAGGAGGCTATCTTTCGGGTTACTTTCTGAGCAAATGGTAAGGAATCTCACCAAACAGTTGAAAACCCACTTGCAGAATGGGTCGATTTACCTCCAATGCAGGTCGTTTCCTAAAACAACTTAATATATTTGGAGAAATCATTGTTGAAAAGTACGACCACAGATTTAGCTCGATGAAACTCCAACTTTCCTTATTCTTTGGCTTGTATGGCTTGCTCCAAGAAACATAGCTCTGATACCATGTCAGTGTTTTATGGAAACTTGCACAGGAGATCTAACTAAAGCATTCACAAACAAAACTTATCAAGAAAAGGAAGAGAGATACATAATCAAGAATGAGAATCAATGTATATTATGATCTTGTCAATGAGTGAGTGATCTTCACTCATATAGGCAATGTCATCCTATAATTATGAATGCATGCACAATATTGATAGTCTAAGATTAGAAAGTCTAAAATAGAACTAGTCAGTTAACTCCCAATGAACTAATGTTACTCCCACTGAACTAGTGTATCAAAAATAGAAATTTCTCCAACACTAAGGAGTTGACTGAGTTTATGCAGCTTATGATTTCTTGTCTTATATAGGGCAGTCAAATGGATTATTGTGTTAGCACCTTGTAGATCAATGCTATGAGTAGAGGGTGTTTCACATCATACAGGCTAGTTTGGGACCCTATTGACTTTACCACTTACAGGAAAAGGTTCACATGGAGAGACTTTGCAGACAATGTGTTGGGAGATATGGAGGAGTGTATGACTTGCCAGTAGATCAGGTCGAGGCACACCCATCTAGTAGGGTTGATGCAGTCCTTGTCTATTTTTGAGTGAGGGTGGGAGGGCATGTCAATAGATTGCATCAAAGGTTTACCAAGAGTGTAGTGAGAATATAGTATGTATGCAGTGATTGACCAGTTCACACACTTCCCAGTGATTTCTTCAAAGTATGGGGCAACACAAGTGATAGAGCTATCTAGTGGAGAGGGGTTTAAAGTCCATGAACAACCTTGAGTCATTTCCAGTGATCGAGACACAATCCCTTTTCCGATATTCGAGATTGAGTATGGCAGTGGATTTGTAGTTCATGACTACACCTAGATGCCTATGTCGGCTACTAGTCATGGCAGTAGGGTCAGTCCTTATAGGTATGTCAGCATGGAGTTCAAGGAGAGGAGGATACAAAGTGGGCACGGCGGTCGAATGATTATGATTAGAGTGGCACAACATCAACATGGTGGTTCCTTTTTGATATTATCTTGTGACTCAAGGATTTCAGTACTAGACAATCCAACATTTGACACAGAGGTGAGAGCCAGTTTTTTCTTTCATGAGATTGGTTTCCTAGTAGAGAAATTCGTTGGGGTGTTAATTGAGTTGTTGCAGGAACGAGTTGCTCTACTTATCGAAAATATTCAAGAGACCTCTTATGTCCATATCTTGCAAGACCATGCATTGAGCGGAGTATGATTCACATCTTCTAATGTGGTTTGGGATCCTGGTATCATTTTCAGTTTCAGTTTGTTTCAGTTGATGGAGCGTTAGTTTGTGATGGCATTTCTTAAGGAAAAGCAATATTTGGGAATGAAGGACTATAGTGTCCCCATTTTTGGATTCCTCTGCTTTGCAGTCAAAGGCGACCTTATGAGCTTATGTCAGCCTCACCAGAGGGGTAAAATGAGGTTAATAATGAGCTCAGGCGATTTGGAGGGGTTATATGGGGTCCATACTAGTCCATTCATAATATTTCATCATCAAGGTCATTTCCGCACAATTTTCTCTTGGTTCCATGGAATTACGAAGATTTCCATAATTTTGGGTTATTATTGAGCATACTTTAATTAAATACACTAAAGGTATTATATGAATCATATTATTTGATGGGATACCTTCATGTAATAGCTAGTTGGAATCGAGACAAAAATATATATAGGTTGGGATGATGAAAAATGGACTCCGACGTTCGGGAATGTCTTAAAAGTCAATTAATCACTTTCTGGCATTAAAAAGGGGTGTTTTAAGTGACTTTAAGTTTATAACATCACTTTACTTTATTAAAAGGGTAAAAGGGTCAACAAAGAGTTAAAAGGAGAATGAGGGCATCCTTTCTCTCATTATTCACTTGTCATTTCTAAAATTGTTTTGAGAGAGCTCTTTGTGGCTTTTTGGATTCTTGGGACAAAAACCCGAGAGAGGTTTATGACATTGGTTTCGGTGGTGAGACTATACACCCTAGCTTCTCATTGAGAGGAGATCACTCAGATCTTCTTACGTCGCTTCATTGTGACATTGTTATCTTCTTGTGGATGATTTTTTCCTTGTGTGTGGTTGATTTCTTCATTGGTAGTTGGGTTTCTTGTTGGCAGTAGAGTTCTGGTGTGTAGGACGAATTTCCCTTTTACATAGGTCGAGTTAGAAGGAGAAAATCGAGTTAAGGAAGTAGTTGCCTTTTTTCCTGATTGTGGAGGTCAAATTAAACCTATGGGATGGATTTCACCAACTTGGGTGTATCTCTGTGTGGTTGGGTACATATTTGGTAGTGGGATCGAGTTATCTTGTTGTGGTCTGAGTTATTGTTGTGTGGGGACTATTATCGCACAGTTTGTAGGAGAGGTTTAGGTTAGCTTGAGTAAAGTCTTTCAAACTGGCGTAACAGGAGCTTCCCCACCCACTGTCACCTCGATGGGGAGCTCTTTCTATTTAGGATGGCTAATCCAAGGGAGACGTCCCTAGTAATCTGGGTTTCTGAAGGAGAAGGGTCAAAGTTTAAGGCTTTCAAAGGTTAAGATTAAGCTTCCCTTCACAGATTACTGCCAATATGATAGTCAAAAGAAGAGATTCCACTGATAAGGGCACCTGTTTGCGAAACAACAAAAATAAACTAAAAGAGTGTGCTGCAGTGGTTAGTACTTCACAATATCAATGACTATCTTCAACCATATATATATGAGCAATGATCAAATGTAATTATTGACGAAGTCAATGATTACTAATAAAGACAAAGGCTTATAGAACTTCTTCAATAAATACAAAATGGTAAAGGCATTCAATGCACAAGATCAAATCCTTGTAATATATCACAATGCAATTTGTTATAAATCTGCTCACATATAAATAATGTTGATGCGTCACTATGCAGAATGAATGTGACGTCAGCCCTAGTAATAGGTCAAAATTAAAAGACAATGAGTAGGACGTTTTATCAAATATGCTTATAGATGTGATCAATGGCTCAAAGTCTATTAAATAAGGTGATAAATGTCACAACGTTTCAGGCCAAACAAGAGATCAAAAATGTGTGACGTCACCTATATTATTTTTGTTTTAGGGTTAGGGTTAGCTAGTCAAGAGGTGAACGTTTTTGACAAATCAACCAATGGAATTGCATAAAACCTCTATGGCCATGAAGAGATAACTCAGCCGCAACTTTTGGTCCAAGCAAAGATTCAATTAGGGCAAGACGTTATCATCAAACTAGGGTTAGTCTAGACGCTAGGGTTAGTAGGGTTTCAAAATAAGAGAGATTGAAAGAGTTGTTTAGCACATAAACCTCAACGTTTTGTTCTTCTAGACTAGTGCCTTGGGTTAATGGAGTCAAATGGAGTGAAACTAATGGCTTGGAGAGACTTAAACCTAAGGACAAGAGGGTTAGGGTTTGATGGTGCTGCTATGGCAGGGCCACCAAATCAAAACCCTAAGAAGAGAAGGCTTATTTAGGTGTAGCTAAGGCTAGGCCTAATGCTTCTTCTTCTTTCCTTAAGACTCTTTTGGCAAAACGGCTAGCTAATGAACACAAATCTATGGCTGAAAAGAGTTGTTTAAAGACAAGGCTTTTCAAAACCCTAGAAGCAAACCCTAGGTGTAAAATAAATTAGGCCTAGGACGCCTTCTTTCTTCAATTTATGTTCAAAGCTAACTCAAGAAAAG
>JZKD02S0637546.1:177278-195990 GCA_000966675.3 Picea glauca
GAAAAATATTAATCATATTTTAACCTTTAATTCAACCTATAAAACCAAATACTAAGATGAAAAATATTTTTCAATTCAACCTATAAAACAGAAAGGCGCTCATCTCAGTTGATTGCGATCCACTCCCATTGGTCCTGTCACGAAGGAAGAACGCTCCCTTCGCACGAGTGATAAAACGAGGATAAGATCAGGCACACCTGACTGAGTAG
Source organism: Picea glauca (assembly GCA_000966675.3). Classification (NCBI taxonomy): domain Eukaryota; kingdom Viridiplantae; phylum Streptophyta; class Pinopsida; order Pinales; family Pinaceae; genus Picea; species Picea glauca. The sequence goes on from JZKD02S0637546.1 coordinate 177,488, forward strand.
TTCGAACTGGCGCTTTTGGGGTTTCAATTCCATTCCGAATGAAACGAAATTCCGATCATACCCATCCATAATAGGGATCGTACTGTCAATCTCGAGTCGAGGTCGGAATGGGATCGGGTCACGTCTTACCATCCATAGTTCCCATGGTGGGTATTATTATATTATATAGTGGATATCCAAGTAATCTTCCAGTAATGTAATGCGTTGCCATTAATGGCCTTCTTCAGCGTTAATTTTATTCTTATGTTTCTGGGTTGTCAAGAACGACTTTTCTTCCTTCCTCCTCATTATTTTTAGCCATAAGAAATTGATTTTTGAGATAATCACCCAAGGCTCTTTGCTGATATATATATGCCCCTGGTCCTCGTGTTATAACTTTCAGATTTTCAGTTTTAAATAATGTTAACTAAAGTTTAAATATCTTCTACATTGGTCAGCTTGAAGTATCAGAGCTATGGCGAGCTACTATGCCTCTACATTTTACGGTAATAGCTTGGGGGGACGAAAGTGGGATGATGGGACATTTTCACGTGTCAAAAAGATTACTATGACCGCAAATGAAAAGACATTAACCTCGCTTCGGGTGCACTACGGTTTGGAAGAGCCAACACGGTTTACGTGAAAGAGGTAAGTCACAAATAAGTGCATGCTCTCGTCAAGTATATAATATCATAAGAATGTTGCACTATGCACATTATCATAAGTAAGTCACAAGTGCATGCATGATTTAGACTATGCACAAGTAATACATTATCATAAGAATGTTGCACTATGCACATTATCATAAGAGTGTTGTACTATGCATAAGTAATACATTATTTGATTTAGACTATGCACAAGTAATACATTATCATAAGAATGTTGCACTATATATATTATCATAAGAGTGTTGCACTATGCATAAGTAATACATTATTTGATTTAGACTATGTACAAGTAATACATTTTCACTTGTCAAAAAGATTACTATGATCGCAAATGAAAAGACATTAACCTCACTTCAGGTGCACTATGGTTTGGAAGGCCATCATTCAAGTGTTCATGGGATTACATTCGGAGGGGTTCAACACGGAAGAGCCAACACGGTTTACGTGAAAGAGGTAAGTCAAGAGTGCATGCATGCTCTCGTCAAGTATATAATATGAGTATCTTTCACGCTAATGTATTATATAGTGTAAGTTTATTTGTTGAATGAGCTTAATAGTTAAGATTATATGGTTTTTTTTGGCCGATCATATGTTTAAATTATATTTTTCTCTCGCACAAAAAATATTTCAAATTAAATTATTATTATTAATATAAAATTATGATTTTTTTTTTTATGCAGTATGATTTTGAGTCAGACGAATTCCTCATTAAATTGACCGGATATTACGGTAATTACCGCGATGAGTATGGCGAGTACAGTATAGTTAAGTCTTTGACTTTTGAGAACCAATCTAAGGAAACTCGAACGAGTGGGGCCACTGGACGGAACTAAGTTTGAAACTGATGTGAATGGCAAGATTGTGGGGTTTTTTGGACGTGCTAGTGACAATCTCATTGACTCAATTGGCGTCTATATGCTGCTGAACGAGAACGGAGAATAAAAAAATAATTTAATGTTTTAAGTTAGAAGTCTATGGCTACATACTTGATAGGTTTTACTTGATATGGCTATATACTTGATAGGTTTTAAGTTAGTTTATGTTTTTTTATGGCTCAATTGTGAGTACATTGTTTAATGATTTCAAGTAGTTTGTGTTAATTATAATGTGTTTAAATATCTATTTGTTAATATGGGAATGAAATGTATATGAATTATGATATATTAATTTTATTTCTTTTGCTTTATGAAAATGTCATTTGAATATGTTAAAGTTTTTAATTCTTTGTGAAATTTCTAATCTTTAATTTTTGGTAGCTTTGAGTTTACTTTTGTTTTGTTATAATTTTTTTTTAATTTTTTTTTAGCATTTCCTTTCATGCAAAACACATATTTCATTAAATTTAAAATTATATAGTGGATTTCTAATTTAAATTTTAGTGATATCCATTTTTTTTCAAAATGGGAAATTAAAAAGTTATTTAATTCATTGCTTTGAATATAGATATTCACCATTTTTTATTATAATATTATCATTATCATTTATATAAAACTAAATCCATACAAAGTTAAGTAAATATTGCACTAAAACTTTATTTTTTACATTATTATTATTATTATTATTATTATTGTATTAAAGATTAATTTCATGAAAGTTTACTTCATGAATAATATATTGTGTAAGAAAATTTTCACATAAATGACTTTAATAATGTGTTTGTTACTATTATGAACTATTTTAATTATAATTTAACATAGTAACCATTGTGTTTGTTTGTTACTATTATGAACTATTTTAATTATAATTTAACATAGTAACCATTGTCTCTATGTTGAGATATTGTTTTAATAGAAAGTTGACACCATTTTAAGGTTAACAATAGAAAATATTTATAAAAATAATCATCAAATTCAATTATGAATTAGAATAGCAAGATAGTAATACAATTTCATTTTATTTCATATACAAGAGGGAAGTCTAGGGAAAAGCCACTCCACTTATTGCAAGTGTCAAGTGTTTAGTCATGAAATATTTGAACATATTATATTGAAAAGAACTCTAATTAACTATTTCAATTCAGTTTTAATAGAGHAAATCTAATAAATGTCACTTTTAAGTRCATTATGGTATTTGATTATCCAATTYTGATGGAATGAGAAGTGTTCTACATTARAATCAATGMTTTWKAATGCCAATARADAAGTATAAATTGATTTTATTATTATTTAYTTATTTAATTATTTTTTCTAGATACAAGAGGGAAAGTTCACCTTATTATTGCAAGTKTTCAATATTTAAATACTTTAGTGARATTGAATCCTTTTAAAATGAAWGAGTAAAYATTTGCTTAATTCACTATTCACTACTTTGAATATTTGCTTAATTCACTATTCACTACTTTGAATATATTTATTATATAAAGTTGAAGCAAATATTCTACTAAAATTTGGATTTTTTACAATATTTCTATTATTATTTATATTTTCATTTTAAAAGCGAAATTCCTCAAGGTTTGTGTGATTAATAGATTGTACAAGAATTTTTTTATCAATAAAGTTATCGAATGACATTAATATTGTATTGGTTACTATTATTAGTCATTTTAATTATTGACATAGTAACTATTTTGTGTATGTTGAACAAGTTATTATACTAGTATGAGGTTGGTATCACATTAGAGTGATCTAAAATAAAGATATTGTATGGCATTAGATTGTGTTTGTTACTATAACAATTCTAATTATTGACATAGTAACTATTGTGTTTGTGTTAAGTATAAGTTACACACGAGATTCACTTGTTGGCTAATATCCTATCATGTTCATTCATAAAGGAGACTTTAAAATTGTGAAAACAATTTATTGCTTCATATTAAGGGGTGGGAGGTGTTTTTTAATTGAAGCAGGTTTATAGGTATTGGGGGGGGGGAGTTTGGGGACTTTATAGGTATAGTGAAGGGGTTATAGGGATTGGGTGATAGCTTGTTGGGAAATAAATTAATGTACAATTGAGATATCCCCCTATAACTCGAACTAAAAAAAAAAAATTGTTACAAGGAACTTCTTTCCTTTTCCTTTCTTTCTTTATAATTATATTTGTCAAAGAGATCAACCTAGGATTTTTCTTAGATGTAAAGTAAATATTTACAAACAAGATAAACTGCCCCATTATTATCTCTTGTTCATATATATATAAAGTATTACACTTTAAAAAATTATTAGCATTTCAATTCTTGAACCACTAGGCACACACGATAATAGTTCACTTACTTACACTTGTTTAAACATTTGGAAAAAAGGGTTGAGGGCTTGATATATGTTTGTTTACCAATTAATGTCTTGAACTATATGTACAAGTGGCTTGGGATTAAACTCTCGATGTACTAGGAAATGTAGGTTAAACACCGAGAGTCTTCAGGGCATCCAATTCAGGTCTATATCGTTAATTTTTAGTCACATTTTCCAAATGCATATCAAACTCTGTGTTTATTTATAATCTAGTTTATAATCTAGATTAAAAAATTTGTATTTTAACAAATATTTTATATATAACACATGGACAATATTGATTGGACTATGTAGGGACATAATCTAACCAGCCACTATAGGACCCTATCCTCTCTAAATTTCCAAGAAGAACTGGAAGTTGTAATGATTTTTGAAGGGGTGGAAACTCTTTAGAAACCTTGGATGCAAATACGAGAAGGCTTTGGGGACTTGAGTCGTGATCAGACAGTTAGAGAACATGTTAGTGACATAATTAAGTTGTTTTTTGAGAGAAAAATCAATAATTACAGAGGCTCAAATCCTACACGGATTGATAAAACATGCAACAAAGTTGTTGGGTTTTTTAGCAGCTAGAAATGCAAAAGTACTTAAGAATGTATCAAAAAATGTATTGAAAATATTATCTTCATTTGGAGAATCAAGAAAAACCAATATTCAAGTTACTCACATGGAAATTAGAATTTCTATTGTTGCACCAGGAACTTCAAGAAGTCAAATGGTGACAACGATGTCAAAATTGTTGTGTGTTTCAAGAAAAACATCGCAAAGGCATATTAAATTCAAGTTCCATATAGATGAAAATGATGAATCTACTTGTTGGGCTCTTATTTGTAAGCAAATGCATCGAGATAGACTTCTACAAGGTGTTAGAGAGAATTTGGTAGAGTTTTGGGAAATACATTCTCGTGTCGTATCAATAAGGAGCATTTTTTGTGATGGTGCCTATATAGAGGTGTGTATGATGAACATTGTAAGCATTTTATAGAGATGACACAAGTTAAACTATTTGAGGAATTTCAAGAAATAAATCCTAACATTAACATCATCATTAACATGTTTGATAAATTGAAATTGTGGTATATTAGGTCGAAAATAGTTCACAACACTTGTTTTCGTTCGTACCATATTGATTTCCATTTCTAATATGAATTTGTAGATTTTTTTTTAAAAGCACTAGCAAGGTGGCCCTCCTCTCATAACACACAATTTTATCCTAGTGATATTATACAAAAGAAATCTTGAAGATGTATTTTTTAGCAAAAGATGTATAGGTGGAAGAAGATGCTCTTAATGTGGTAATTTGACAGATCATTCCATAGAAATTTTCCTATGGATCCCACATAACCTATAATGTTAGATATCACAGTCACATGGATGATATATGATTATTTTACTATGAATCCATCATATTCTTTGGGTGTAGCATCTAAAAGGATTAACATGCTTGAGGACAATTTCCCTATTTTAGAATGCATGGGGGAATTTCAAAACCAGAGCGATAAATTTATCAAATAATCTCACAATTCTAGGTGGTAAGCTTCCCAATTTAAACAATCTCTTGAGGTATTCGAGTTGTGCATAATCTTATTAGTGGTAGAATTCACCAAAAATTACACATTTTTTCTATAGAAAAGCGCGAGATCCCAATTGGTTCCAGAATGTCTACTTGTTTGTAAATTTCCTTTGCCAAATCTGAATAAGGATTGAAGCATAATCTCACATTGCTCATAGTAATCCATGATGGTAGATTCAAAATCTTGAACATGAATGAATGCTCGCATGTGAAGGGGATGCACTGATGTCCTTTATGATCCTCTCATTTCCTTTAAACAATGTTGTAATGGATTTTTCCACATGGTTAAGTGTTGAAGAGACTACCTTAACTCATGAGGTATACCATAAGAAACTTAAGGGATGATAAAATATATTAACCCTCTTTTTTCTTAAGGTTCCTTTAGCCAATGTATAGGATTGAAAATTTAACTCACTTGGGACCTAAAAGAAAGAAATTCTACTGAGATTAAGAGCCTCATTTTTAATGTGAAGAATGATTAACACCAAATTGTTGTCTATCACCCATTTTAATGTAAAAATAAATTTAATACCCATATTATAATTTGATTTTTCTATATTAACTATTACTCTTTACAATTCTATCAATATAAAATAATTTGTAAAATGTTTAAACTAAATGAAATTTGTTTTATTTTATTTTAATAATATTAAATTTTTAATTATTTATAATAGAAAAATGATTTTATTTTTAAACTTGGAATTAAGAATTTATGTACGACACTTCAATTTTTTTTAATATTTTTATCACTTTACATTTTCTATAAACTTAAGAATTATATGTATTTTAAAATATTTATTAAAATAATTATAATTCTTAAAAGAATAAATTTTAAAATAAATAAATAAACATTTTTATAACATGATATATAACTTTATGAAATAAAATTTAAGATATGGAAAAAAAAAATATCAATTCATTGATAGACATGAAATAAGGGATAAAACCAATTGGTGGAGTTAAAAGGTGGGAATGAGGTTTTTTAAAAACCTACAACTTTGATGGTTGGTCTCTAATGGCGTGTAGGTAACTATGTGACTTACTAAGTGTTTTCTAGTCGGTGGCTGGTCCCAAATGACATGTAGGTATATCTAGGTGACTACTCTTTGATTTTAGCGGAGTTTCTACTAGCTAAGATGGCATTCCTTTCAGCATTTATCATTAGTATTTTCTTGGCGATGGTGCGGGTAGACGGGACACCACTATCTTCCTGAGGGGCCCATGCCATTTACTGGAGATGGTGTCATTTACCTGTCATCCTACTTCCCAGGATTTGGTAGTGTCATCATTTGTCCTACCTTTATGACTAGCCTTAACGACTATTGGAGTTGTTCTCTACTCCTCACTGGTCAAGGGGTTTCGTTGGAACCCTTCCCCGAGGCACTTTCATTGTGGTTGCTAGGTAAAGTGGTGAAGAACTAACCAGTGGGCTCTGATGATGAAGGAGGTCATCAGCACACTCATGAGTGTGTTTGACGATTAGGTGTGGGTGAGGGTGGGGTTATTCAAACCACCTACCAGGAATTTAATCTAGCATCGATGTGGTAAGGAGAATTTAGTGATCCTTCACCCTTACCTAGCATTGTTTCATCATCTGTTGTGTATCCTCTGGTCTCTAGTGATCCTACTACTATTTTACAGACTGTGGATACTACCTCTAGCCCGAGCTCTATTGGAGGGTTTACTAAGAGTCTGGGCATACCTGTGAAAAATATAGTAAAGTCTAGTTCGTAGAGACCCTTTTCTAAGAAACCGTGGCCTTCGAACAAAGCGAGAAGGAAGATGACTCTCGGGGATGATTTGGGGCTCGAGGAAGCAACTCATTTAGAATTGAATGCTCTAGTTGGGTAGTATTCATACCGACAAAGGTGCTCTACTCCTCTTTATACCTGGGTAAAGAGCCATTGGCTTCCTATTGTGGGTTATATACCGGAGGTATATTACCTTCCATGCAGATGATTTGTTTTCATATTTCACTCCCCTGAGGATGTGGATAAGATTCTCGCAGGTTTGTGGCCTTTTGATGGTGGCAACATTATGTTAAAGAGATGGAGGTTAGCATTCGACCCTGTCCAAGATTATTTCCAGTTTAGGCATTTATGGGTTCTTTTACCTGGTCTCCCGTTAAACTTCTGGAGCTATAAGACACTTATGGAAATTGGGAATTCTATTGGGTAGTTCATTAGTGTGGATGAACAAGCACTTGGTGCTCCAGATAGAAAAATGGGCAGGATCTTAGTTGAGGTGGATATTCACTCGAGGCTGTTGGAGATCCTTGAGATTCAGTGGACAGATCAGTTATACACGTAGAGACTGGATTACATGGGCCTTCCCTTTTGTTGCATTTTGTGTCACATGACAAGTCACTTAAGAAATTCCTGCAAGGGTTTTCCGGCAGAGGAGGACCCAGAGAACTGTTGCCCTCGAAAACTACAAAGATGTGATTCATCGGAGGTGGCATCTGTGGGCCTCGACAATCCTCAGTTTGGGACGTTGGACTGTCCATCTTCCTCGGATACAAACACTCTTATAGATAAACTTTGATTATTTTGTCCAGTATTATATCACTCATTGACCTCACTGGAAAGGTAAGTTCTGGATGCTTATGTTTCAGAGATTGGGATGCGTGTTCAGACTTCTCTATCTATGTCGAACCCACAGACCGACACCATGGACTTAGAGCCCCGTAGTCCTTTCTACCTAGGAGATCAGACCCTACCAGTTACTCTTCCTTCACTTTCGCGGGAGGTGTCTAGGAGGTCCCCTCGGGATTCTTGTTCCTTATAATTTTTCGGTTGTTACTTTAACGACTGGGGAAGAGGTGAAGAATACTCCTATTCTTTCGGGTTTTAGAGAGGAAGAACATAATGATCATACTCTGGCAGAAACTTTGGATAAATTAGTACCTCTTCTTCACGAGGTAGGGGACTCTGTACCTCTTGTTACCTTTCTCGGTAACTTTGTTATCCCTCCTCCATTAGCTACAGACTTGTCCAAACAAACCAGGGGAAGGAATTGGAGGGACTGGGTCCATCTATGCGTGGTCCAGAAGCCTAAGATTTGAGACCTCGCCTATCAAGATGAGGAGTGTGAGGAAGAAAGCCACACTATCTCATGTCTTTCTTGATGTTGCTACTATTTATATTGATTCTGATACCGAGCGCTTAGAGGATTAAAAGCCCTAGCACGGGAAAAAATATGGTCCTTCTCTCACTCAATGTTAGAGGGGTGGGAGGAGCCCTGAAATCTGCCTCCATGCATAGACTTATCACTAAAGTTAATCCAGACATTATTTTTCTACAAGAGACCTTGGTCGCGGAGGATAAGGCTCGTCTTTTTATGCATAAATTTGTTCCTAATTGTTATATGTGTGTGGTTAGTTCAGTTGGAAACTCGGGTGGTCTATTGGCGACTTGGGACCCAAACAAGCTCACACTCGACCCTACTCTGTGTGGTGGGGGCATTTTTCTCTTGGGTGTCACTTTAGAAACTCAACGTGTTATAAATTTACTAAAGGTTTATGGCCCTTGTTTTGAGAGATTTTCTTTCTGGGATCGTTTGGTATCTAAATGGATGTTAGCTACTAAAATTTTAATACCTGCAGGAGACCCGAAATTTACCACAGGTGCGGACGAAATTTGGGGACCAGTGGCACACCTAGACATACATGCAAACTAATTTCTCAACCTGATCAAGGATCATTTGTTGGTTGATTTGGCTCTGGATGTCTTGGTTCCTACCTAGAGAAACGACATAGTTGGGGGCACTTTTATTGCTAGATGTTTGGATCACATCCTTGTTGCAGAAAGTTTGTTGTCTGCGGTTGGGAGGTATCGTTCTTGGGTGGATCTTCCTTACATATCAAATCATGCTCCTGTGATAGCGTAGTTTTATTTCTCTCAGACAAGGGTGGCCTATCTGTTTAAGTTGAATCCAACTTGGTTGGTGGAGAAGGATTTTTCTCTGATAGTGAAAGAGGTATGGGGGGACTCTACTTTCCTGGAGGAAGTGGACATCCAACTAAGGTTTTTTTGGAAATTGAAAACTTTAAAGGCTAGAATCAAAGACTGGGCAAGACATATTAGGCGAGAAAAACTCCACAAGTTGGAAACTCTAGAGGAGGACATCAATAGGGGATTTTTGGAGCTGTCGAAGGCTAGTTTTGACACTGCTGCTGAAACACATTTGAAAATTTGGAATCAGAGCATAACGACCTTCTAAGGATTGAAGAGGAGCACTAGCGACAGAAAATCCAAGCCACTTGGCTGAAATGTGGAGATCGTAATACAAAATTATTTCGTAAGTTTGCTAGTGCGAGAAGAAATCAAAAACATATTTGGGAAATAGAGGCGGATAATGGTCGGTCCCTCTGAGGTCAGGAGGAAATCAAATATGACGCTTCTATATACTTTAAAAAGTTATATACGATTGATGGATCCAGCGTTCCGATGGAGAAAGCTAATATAGCCAGACAGTACCATCGCTTTGTGACAGAGGATGACAATTTAATTTTAGATAAACCTGTTACAAAATAGGAGATTTGGGTGATTTTATGTCACTTTGCAAAAGACAAAAGTCTGGGCCCGGATGACTGGACTGTGGATTTTTTTACCCTATTTTTCAACCTGGTGGGTGATGACTTATTAAATATGGTTGAAGACTCAAGGAGCAGAGGTAAGATAAAAAGGGCATTAAATTATACCTTTCTAGTTCCGATTCTGAAGGAGAACTCCCCTCGAAACTTTGGTGATTTTAGGCCCATAGCACTATGCGATTTGTGTTATAAAATAATATCTAAAGTGATTGCCAACAGAATAAAATTGATTCTCTCAAGGGCTCTTTCTGCAGAACAGTTGGGATTCTTGAAGGATATACAAATCCTGGATGTCGTGGGGACGACGCATGAATGTTTCCATAACATCAACTCTAAAAAATAGAAGGCCCTGATTTTAAAATTGGATTTGAAAAAGGCATATCACTGTGTTAGTTGGAACTTCCTTCATTTAATTCTGGCTCAAACTGGCTTTAGTGCGACTTGAATCTCTTGGATTATGAGCTGTGTGACTAGCGCATCCTTTGAAGTGTTGATAAGTGGCAAGACCTCGAACTTATTCAACAGTGAACGGGGACTTTGCCAGGGTTGCCCACTTTATCCCTTATTATTTATACTTTTTATGGAGAGCCTTAGTATTTTGTTGAAAAAGAGTTAAGAGTTGGAAGATTTGACAGGGGTTAAGGTCTCTAGAGTAGTTAAAATTTTACACCTCATCTTTGTTGATGATGTACTCATTATGACCAAGGCCTCCATTGAAGAATGGCAGCTGATAAAGAATATATTGGATCAGTTTTGTAGCGTTTCGGGTTTACAAATCAATTTTAGCAAATCTACTTTCCACCATGTGGGTCTAGAAGCTGACGATCTGGAAAGTCTTAAGGATTTATTTGCTTTCAATTTCTTGGAATTGGCGACAGGATTCAAGTATCTGGGCTATTTTATCAAAGCGCAGAAAACTACATTCGAATATTGGAGATGGCTTCTCAAAAATTTTGATAAAAGGATCAAGCATTGGTGTAACCGTTGGCTAAATTTGGGAGGACGTTGCATCTTAGTGAAGGCGGTTTTGGAATCTCAGGCAATTTTCTGGATGGCTCTTGCGGCGATTCCTACTTCAGTTCTTTCAAAAATTCGACAGATGGTTTATGATTTTCTTTGGACGGGGGGTCATAAAGACCATGGTATACATCTATGTAACTGGTTCCAAATTGCCAAACTGAAAAGTCTGAGAGGCTGGGGCCTCAAAAATCCTTTTATTTTTAACCAAGCGCTAGAAGAAAATTCTCTGTTGTTACACATTATTTTGGTCACCCTGATTATGACTACATAAACATGTGTTCAAGTTCCCAACATAATCTTTTGCTTGAGAAAAAGAACCTTCTTCTGACATTACAAGATGTATTTTTGGAAGGTCGTTGCAAGCTGCTCCATTTGCACAGTGCGGAAATACATGATTTCCGCAGGCTGCACTATAGCAAGTATGCAGGATTTTCGCAAGATGCACTATAGGGAGGTCATAGAGACGCTTTAAAAATAAAAGAGGAAATAATTTCTAGAAGCCTATAGAAGTGGAATCTTCTAGAAAAATGAGGTGGCATCCGTATGGTTTTGATCCTACTAACTCCTCTGATTTGATGGGATCATCCTCATCTCTTTAACCACTTCAGCTTATCCTATATAATGATAGGCTTCTCATGGGAAAAGTTAGAGGTACAAGCATAGAGAAGTATAGAAAATTGATGAAAGAATAAGGTTGAAGACTGTGTGAAGAATCCTATTTTGAGTGATGCTTGAGGTCTCTATTCGTCCATCAAGTTTTTAAGAGAAATCTTCATCCAAGTGTCGGAGAAAATGTATCTATGTGTCAGAGCGAAGGGCCACTGAAAGGGGACTTGCGACATCAAGGCATTTAGTTGTATCTTCTACCTTTCATTAATACAATACACTGACATGTCTCTTTCCCATAAAATGATTGATATTTTGTTGCATAATTCCTTGATCATATGCATAGGTTGTCATTGAATATACTTTTTCCACTTTCACTTTGGTTGGTTTGTGTCTCATTGCAGGATCAATATCACCAGAGCATCAGAGCAAAGAAGGATCAACAAAGACATAAGTAAGCGATTCATAAGGTATGTTATCCATTCCTTCTTTGATAGTTAAATTCAATGATTGTAACTTAGGGAAAGCATCTTGTTCTGTCTCGTTTTGTTCTAGATCTAGGTGGATCTAGGGGGATTAGTTCATTTCCACATCTACCGATTTGCACGTAACAAAACTGGTGACTCCACTGGGGAAGAACAACTTGATTGTGGTTTTTTGTTGGCCATTTGTTCATAGACTATCTTTTACATTCTGTTTCAGTCTCTGAGTCTGTGGGAGATCCAATTGGACTCATTGGTTTTAAAATTTTCCTGAGACCCTTCGTCTTTTTTAAAAATTAGTATTTTTTGAAAGACTTCCACACTACACCTTATAGGTACCTCGCGGAAACCATTCATTTCCACACCCTGTTAGTTGCTTTCAGTGCGGTATTTCCAGGACCTGCATGGTTATTAGCCTGCAGAAACCACTCATCTCCGCGCTGTGTTATACTGCCTACCCGTGGCGGCGTTTGAAAACATTTTGGATTTGGTCTTGACCTCTACTGTTGCCTAATTTTGATTTACTCAGTTGGGATAATGTTTTTAATACCAGTTCTGGACTACTTCTAATTGTTTTAACTTGATCTTGATTGATTTTGGCATCGAATACCTCTCTTTTGATCTTTTTTTATTTTTTCTTTTGACTTTTATCGAGAAGGATATAATCTCTGGATTTGTGTCCGAGTGCATGATCGATTAAAAAGTCTTGGTTTGAATTTGGAATTATAGGTTGGTTAAACCTTCTGGATTTCTTAATGATCGAAAAACTGTTTTCTTGTTTACATTTGAAGAAACTTTTTCTTGTCATTTTGTGTTTCTATCTTCATTGAAAGATCGATTTGGGTACTTGTTGAGTGTTTTTCTTTTCATTGATTGATTATCTTTTCTTAGTTCCATCCATTTTTGGTTCTTGGAAAGGAAAAATTAAAGTCTTTTAAGTCTTGTAGGCAATCATTTATGCATAAAATATTGGCATTCAAAAAAATTTCTGAAAAAGAACAATAGTGAAATCATATCATTTTTTATTGTTTGGTGTTGCATTTAAAGGAAGAGAATTGTGCATCATGGTTTACATTGTTCCAGTAGATACCTTCTCCCTACTGTAGGTAGAATTCATCGAACGAAAGTTTTCATTATTCATTTCTATTTGCATGTTTTTGGGTCGAAGTCTTGCACAACATTGGTTTCATTCCCGTATCCCTCTTGAGTAGCAACATCCTCTAAAAAACATTGCAAAATCTAAAATTCAAATAGTAACTTTCATTTTCTAGGGCTCTTTTACACCAACATTAGCTAGGCTAGATCTTTGGAATAGATAGTGAGACACACTCTCCAAAGCACAAAACACACAATAGTATCTTGTGATAGGGAGTGTCAAATTCCATTTGCAACATTTTGTCTTGGGAAGCCCTTCTCACACAAGGGTCAAACCCGAGGTCGCATTGAGACTGGCAGATTCACTCACACTTATTTGTTAGTCCCAGTGTAGAGATTGTGTGTATTACGGGGGTCGCTTAAAAGGTATAACCACAATGATGAGTGGAATCCTTTCGAGTTGATTTCGGGCTAGATACCCTACCTTTGCACGTGGATCGGACTGTCGATTGTTTCCCCATGCATCACTATTGTTTCTGGTAACCTTAGTAGCCTATCTTCTTAGGGTCTTACACAAGGTGACTGTGGAGGGGCAAGTCTTCACGGTACCTGGAATCGATGTTGGCCAAACTCACTCGAGCTCCTTGGAGGGTAAATCCACAATTACTGCATGGAAGCATGCACCAAGGTGTAAGTCCGTTAAGCAGGTCGTCAGCGTAACTTTTCCACCCTAGCCCAGCCCTTCTTGTCTTTCCTTCGCAACGTTGGATTTCATCACCAACTAGTGACTTTGACATAAGAATGTTTTATTTTCTTGGTGTGATTCCTACATTTTATTAGCAAGTGTTGTTTGTTTACATAGTTGGCCATAGAGTTTCTTTTGTAAGATATTTAACTCAGCCAACATTGACCCTCCATGCCGCTCATGCAGAATGCAAGGGATACCCCCAGAAGATCTGGAAGGTTCTCAACCCTTGCCTACCAACCCACCGGAGGGCTCTCCTCAACAGAGTGAAGTCCAAGACATTGCCACTCCAGGAGTGGAAAGAACCAACTCTTTGGAATTATTCTAAGTCACCGATTCTCTAGAATCTCTTTGACTTTCCCAAGGGTCTGAGAGACGTATTATGCGAGTGAATTCATCTGTAGACATTGTTATTAAATATTCTAGATTACCAACTGGACCTTTCACAGGCCTCGAAGGTCCGGATCCTTTTGGGACTATTGACATCTTTAGACGAGATCTTTTCGGAACAGGAGCAGGTGTTGATATCATTGTGGCACCTAAGCTGCCTGAAACGTCTGATACAGATGTGATACCCTTTACGACCGCCTATTTTTTCCCTAGTTCAGACGCCCAACCAGTTGACCCTAATACCCGCCTTCAAATGGCCCATTCTACAATGATCCCAAATGCTACACATATCCCCACCGAGAATACAGTGGCTAGCCAAACTCCCATTGGCACACCACATTCACCTAGATCTACTCCATCCCTTCCCCTTGGGTATAATGTGTTAAATGCTTCTATTCCTATTCCCACTCAGATTCCAACTGGAGCTTCTGGAGTTTTACCTCCTACATGACACAATCTCGTTGTCGGTTTCATTCCAACACTCCCCCGTGTCCCATCCGGAGGGTTTCATCCGCCTTTCCCTGATGGGGCCGGCCCTAGTGGCGTCACTCAGTCTTTCACACCAAATCATCAGACTCTTATTGGCAAACATATTAACCCTTGGGGTCAACCCCCACCTAGAGGTCAAATCCCAATTGGGACACAACCTTCGTTTGGAGGTCAAATCCCAACTGGGACACGCCCCCTGGTTGGTGGACAACCTCCACCTACCCCACCCTATGGATAGAACATACCGACAACCTTGGCCCAGTATTGGAATTATCTTACCCAAGGTAATCCTCAATTGACTAGGGGGAAACAACCTCAATTTAACTCACAAGTACCCCCCATTGTCGACCGACCATATCCGGGTTCTTCCAATCTCATTTGGGGTTTGAATGCACAACCTAACATTACTTCTCAAGGAAACACTCCTAACCAGTACAACCCTATGGGCTATGTGCCTCCACACCAACATCTGAGTCTGCCCAAATCTTCGCATTATATGCAAACTGCTTATGGTCCTACTGGTATACTGACGAGACTTCCTCCCCAAAGTCACCAGTACCCCCATGTGAATAGACAATTACCCTTCTTAGCTACTTTGGACCTCCTAGATCTATCTAGGATTTTAAATAACCCTATCTGTCACTCTCCTCAATGAATCGTCATACCGGGCAAACTACCATCTGACATTCCTAAGTTTGATGGTAAATCGGGAGAGGACCCAAACAATCATGTAATGACTTTCCACATTTGGTGTTCATCCAACTCTTTGATGGATGACTCCGTTCTCTTATGTCTTTTTCAAATAACTCTTATGGGTTCATCCGCAAAGTGGTACATAGAACTACCACGAGGCTTCTTCCCAGACTTTAACACCCTAGCTATGGATTTCCTCACTCACTACCAGTTTCCAATCTATTATGAAATGGGAACTGAGATTTTGAGTTCTTTCAAGAAAAATAAAGCCACTCATATCTCTGATCACATTCATGAGTGGAGACGAAAACGACGTTTAATCAAACTCGATCTTCCCGATCAGTTATTGGCAGAATGGTTCACGAAATCCTTCATGAATGACATCTCTAAAGACATTTCCATAGGTGGAGTTGTCACAGAAGAATAGGCCATCATCTGTGCCCAGTAGCTCGATCTCTTTTATTCACAAACTGGTACTCTTTACGATCTGCTCCCTGACGCACCTCATCCTTCTACCACGACCACCTCAACAACCACGATAACTTCTCATGTTGTTGATGGTGTGATAGGAACTTTCCATGCCCAACCTCATTCCACACAGGCCTCTCACACCACTCCCAAATCCAATTCTTCTAATGTTCAGACTGCTCCGATGCCCACCCCTCCCACCAGTAAAACTTTCGAGGTAAACGTTGTTCAGTTGACCCCTACTAGCAAGAATAAATCCAAAAAAAGGAAGAGTAGGAATAAGGAGGATAAGAATAACAACCCACAGTCTAACAAGACCAAGACACAACCTGCTGATGATAAGGATAAACGCAAACCCCGTTACCCTTGCCTTATCTGTGGTGAAGATCACTACACGAAGGATTGTTCACGACGGGCCGAGGTCACAAAGTTCCTTAAAGGAACCCCACAACCTCCTACACCCACCGTCTTATCTCAACCCATCCCTTCTCAACAACAATCTCAATTGGTCATCCATGGTCAACCCTCTTCCTCCACTACCTCCTACGTCCTGATGTGTAACGGTGATTCTAAGAAAAACAATATCACACTTACCACTCATGCCGAAGATTATTCTTCCCCTAAGGAGAAAGTTGACGATACACCACCATCATTAGCTCAACAATCTCCCCTGATTCCATCTTCCAATGGTCCTCTTCATCTCGAATGATCAAATCCTGATACAGTCCTCCACCCTCCCCCTAAGGGTGTGGTTCAAAAATCTGCTTTCAATCCTCATGTGCGTGCTACTCAGAACTACAGTATTGTAGAAGATCTGGCACAAGCACCATCTGCGATGTCATCCCTCGAAGTCCTTCAAAGTTGTCCTACACAACGGAAGACACTCTTTACAATCTGCTCCCTGACGCACCTCATCCTTCTAGCACGACCACCTCAACAACCCTGACAAATTCTCATGCTGTTGATGGTGTGATAGGAACTTTCCATGCCCAACCTCATTCCACACAGGCCTCTCACACCACTCCCAAATCCAATTCTTCTAATGTTCAGACTGCTCCGACGCCCACCCCTCCCACCAGTAAAACTTTTGAGGTAAACGTTGTTCAGTTGACCCCTACTAGCAAGAATAAATCCAAAAAAGGGAAGAGTAGGAATAAGGAAGATAAGAATAACAACCCACAGTCTAACAAGACCAAGACACAACCTGCTGATGATAAGGATAAATGCAAACCCCATTACCCTTGCCTTATCTGTGGTGAAGATCACTACACGAATGATTGTTCACGATGGGTCGAGGTCACAAAGTTCCTTAAAGGAACCCCACAACCTCCTACACCCATCGTCTTATCTCAACCCTTCCCTTCTCAACAACAAGCTCAATTGGTCATCCATGATCAACCCTCTTCCTCCACTACCTCCTACGTCCTGATGTATAATGGTGATTCTAAGAAAAACAACATCACACTTACCACTTGTGACAAAGATTATTATTCCCCTAAGGAGAAAGTTGACAATACACCACCATCATTAGCTCAACAATCTCCCCTGATTCCATCTTCCAATGGTCCTCTTCATCTCGAACAATTGAATCCCGATACAGTCCTACACCCTCCCCCTAAGGGTGTGGTTCAAAAATCTTCTTTCAATCCTCATGTGTGTGCTACTCAGAACTATAGTATTGTAGAAGATATGGCACAAACACCATCCGCGATGTCAGCCCTCAAAGTCCTTCAAAGTTGTCCTACACAACGGAAGGCACTGTTAAAAGTGTTACCCGTGATTTTGGTCGTCATGATGATGTATTGATGATGGTGTACTCAGGCTCTTCATAAGAACTTTCTCCTGAGAAAATTTACTTTCCTCTCTTCCAAGAAAACTCATTTTTGAAGAAGGTTCGCAGGCTTCTAGTATATTTGGGTGCGAGAATTCCTAATTCTTGCAGGCTGCTTTAAGCCAGGGTGCGAACTTATTGCATTGTGTTGAATAGTCAGGGTGAGAACTCTTCCTAAAGCATGGAAAAAGATGAATTCTCGATGTTTCTAGAAGGGAATCTTATAGAAGGATGGGTTGGCATTCGAATGGTTATCCTTGTACTGGATTCGTTGATATTTTGGGATCATTCTTATCCAAGTAACTATCTCATTCTCTTCTATATATTGAGGGAATTCTCATGGAAAAGGTTAAGCAAGATTCATTGGAGAATTGGTGAAATAATTGTGTGAAGAACTTAGCATTGAACAACAGCTTGGAGACTCCAGCAAGTCTACCAAGAGGATTTGATCTTCTTCATGCAAAGATTGAGCAAGTGTGTGTGTTGGAGCCAAGAGCCATCGAAAGGAAGCTTGTGACATCAAGGCTATCAGGTTGTAATCTTTACTTTCCATTAATATGATATAGTGGCATGTCCCTTTCCCATAAAGCTATTTCCACTTTATTGTGTAATTCCTTGATCATACACATAGGTTGACAGTTGA
>JZKD02S0637546.1:204633-234236 GCA_000966675.3 Picea glauca
GAATCAAGACTTAGAAATTATTTGGTACCTTGGAGCTTCCATGCCTCAATGGCGGGTTTCCTCGCTTTCGACAGTGGGTTTACATCATTGACCCCTGATCGAAAGATTCCATCGGATGTTCGACTTCAACTCATTCATTTACACTCGATGGATTGTACTAGAGTGCCTTGGGAGTCATTGACATCAATGGTGATTTCCCTCACACTTGTTAATGGTTTTATCAATGACCAGTAATCAAGTGGTTTCTGCCATGTTCGAATTCAACACATGT
Source organism: Picea glauca (assembly GCA_000966675.3). Taxonomy (NCBI): domain Eukaryota; kingdom Viridiplantae; phylum Streptophyta; class Pinopsida; order Pinales; family Pinaceae; genus Picea; species Picea glauca. The sequence continues at coordinate 204,905 of JZKD02S0637546.1, forward strand.
AATCACATGGTTAGATTTGTACTTTAGGCGACGAGATTGAATACCCTGGATATCATCTCTTTTGTCCAAGTTGCGATGGAGTATGTATGATCTGCAACACATAGATCCACTGTGTATGTCTCGTGGCTATGTCGTCTCAATTTGAATTTTTTTGCATAGATCCACAGTGTATTCTTGGTGGCTATGCTATATTTTGACGGCATGGATCCATAGTGTATGATTGGTGGCCATGACCTATGTCTACAATGTCATCAGTCTATGATTTGAGTATGGGAATGCCTACCTCAGAATTGGTATATATGATATTCTGCAGATGTTTGGTTGTTCGCAGGTTTCCGATTAGGTGTGCTCCTGGTTTCCGACACACACATGCATCGTACAAAGTCTTTCGATTGTCACTGATTCCAACCTCATACTTTGGGGGGCATTCTGTTACCCATGATTTTTGTAATCATGATGATGTATTGATGATGGTGTACTCAGGCTCTTCATAATAACTTTCTCCTGAGAAAGGTTACTTTCATCTCTTCCAAGAAAACTCATTTTTGAAGAAGGTTCGCAGGCTGCTAGTATATTTGGGTGCAAGAATGCCTGATTATCACAGGCTGCTTTAAGCCAGGGTGCAAACTTCTCGCACCGTGTTGAATAGTCAGGGTGCGAATTCTTCCTAAAGCATGGAAAAAGATGAATTCTCGACGTTTCTAGAAGGGAATCTTCTAGAAGGATGGGTTGGCATTCGAATGGTTATCCTTGTACTGGATTCCCTGATATTTTGGGATCATTCTTATCCAAGTAACTATTTCATTCTCTTCTATATATTGAGGAATTTTCATGGAAAAGGTTAAGCAAGATTCATTGGAGAATTGGTGAAAGAATTGTGTGAAGGACTTAGCATTGAACAACAGCTTGGAGACTCCAGCAAGTCTACCAAGAGTATTTGATCTTCTTCATGCAAAGATTGAGCAAGTGTGTGTGTGTTGGAGCCAAGAGCCATCAAAAGGAAGCTTGCGACATCAAGGCTATCAGGTTGTAATCTTTACTTTCCATCAATATGATACAATGGCATGTCCCTTTCCCATAAAACTATTTCCACTTTATTGTGTAATTCTTTGATCATACACATAGGTTGACAGTTGAATATATTGTGCCATCTTCACTTTGGTTGGTTTGTGTTGTCTTAGTCTTGACTTCACGAGAGCACTGGAGCGAAGCGGGAGCAACAAAGACCCTAGGAAGCAATAATAAGGTATGTTATTTGTTCTTTCCTCCTAGTTAATTCAATGATCAAAACTTAGGGAAAGAGTCATGTCCTGTCCTATTTTTTTCTAGATCCAGGTGGATCTAGGGAGATCTGTTAGTGTCCGCACCTACCGATTAATCCGATAACAAAAATCTATCGGTGGAATTGACCCTACGGATATGAATTTAATAATCTTTGACTTGGAAGATCACATTCCGAGGTTACCCCCTCAGCTTGCATTCCCCTTCATTATTATTCATATAATATCATGAAAGGGATAATTCGTCATCATATATATGTTGATCAACCTTTAAAATTCTATCACAATCATGGATCGACTTCGCTATTTTGATCCCACACTTTCACTGCATCCTCAGTTCTCAATAGATATGAATCAAGTTATTACTTCACTATCTGGTGCATTTTCCTGTACCTGGAATTGACAAATGCTTAGCTTGTGAATCCCCTTTGTTTTTCGTATGACCAAACTGATGTGACCAACAAATAGATACATAAGGTGCAGGGTTTGTTATGTTTTATCCCGTAGGGACTTCATTTCACCAAGTGACCATATACCTAACCAGGTGTTAACCCAATTGTCCCTTTAGCTCATCGCCACTTTTCATATGACCTTGACCTGTGACTGACGATGGTGTCTAAGTGTTAAACCAAATGAGTAATTAATTGCTTATCGACGAACATATTTTAATTGCACATTGAGATGGAAGACTGTCGTTACTTCAGGACTTCGTCCTTCGAGACTTACAACCTCTGCAATCATTCAACCTTCTGGAGTACTTACCTACCGAATAAGTCATAAGGCTATGGTGACAACTTGTTGTCAGTTGTTGGTATACCTTACGCTATCCTTCCATTGTACTCGATCCAAAAACCGAGAAATATTCTTGAGGATCTTAGATCAACGATCAGTGTTGACTTTAGCCTTTGAGTGATTTCTCCTTTACAAGCTTTCAATCTTCCAGAGTTTGAACCTCTCGAAGTGGTTTCTTCTCACAATGGTTGATTCGATGGCTACCATGATTCTTGGAACCAGATCAATGGTCTAACTTCAATCATTACTTATCCTTTTACTGCTTAATCCAGTGGCTATGAATTAATCCAAGGTTGAGATGGATGGCCACTATTTACTTCAGGACTTCGGGACTTTGGGGCTTCGGAGGTCCAGGTAATTTCTACTTCAATTTCCTCCATAGTTGGTCAACTTTGAAGTGGTCAACATAGGATTGCTTACGTCTATTTCCACTACGTTTTGATCCAACGATCATGTGAGAATTCGAAGGATCTTATATCAACGACCATTGTTAGCTTGTGGCTTCGCGCTTCGACGCTTTGGGTAGTTGGTGGTGGTAGACGTTGGTTTCCCCCAAAGAACATACTCCCAAAGTAACGTAACTTGTTTACATCATTGTTGATGTGGCACTGGATGAGTGGTTTCCATGTGTCACCTAGATTCGTGACTTACATAACCTAAAGTGCCACCTGGACCTAGACACTTGTCGCCATCTGATTGTGCCACATGTCCTTGCTGACATGGATCTCTTGATGTGTTGATGATCGTAGTTTCATATGAATCCTTGATCCAACGACTATGATTAGTTCTTAGATCAATGGTCCAGATTCATTTCGGCCATTGGTGACTCCGGGGCTCCGGGCTAGTCGAACTCTGAGAGGTTCAATCCCTCTGGAGTGCATTTAGTTGAATTTGATTGATGTTACACAACCCTAATCTGACGGTTCTAGTATTTTTACTCCATATCTATAGTTGACGTTACTTCCGGGCTTCGACCTTTGGGTAATCTTACCCATTCTGGACTCTTTTCTGCTAGAGTGGTCAACGTCGGAGTTTGATTGTCTTCTTATACTACCTTCTAATAGAATCGATCAAATGTTTGAGAATTCATTTGAATTCCCTCTTTGATCTTAATGGTTGGGAATCCTTCCAAAGCTCCTGCTTCAAATCTATCAGTTGAGATGTGATTCTTCCAACCTCTGACTTCCCCTCGATCTGACGGTCCAGGTTTGTCCCAAAAACTACATATGTGGACATGATTCTTCCTCGATTCTTTTGGAGTTTTACTATTGGGATTTCAATCTCGTTCACATTTTTTCAATGTTCTTTCCCTTATGAGATTTTGATTAATTATTTGTGCTTTTTATGCACTGATCTTCAGTCGCTAACCCTCTTGAGATATTAATTCCTTGTGATTCGTTATTTCTTTCGTACATGGATTTTCTGCCCGCTACCTCACCTGAGATTTAGAATCATAGGATCATTGTTGATCCTATCGTGATCAACAGTGATCAAAAATTTCTTTTGCCACTAGGGGATCTTATTTTTCCTCTGATTACTGTACATGTTTGACTCATGTTTCCATCATTGACAACACACTACCAATATTGTCAACAACAATGCTATGAAACTTCCTGTCTGACATGTTGTTGAAGCCCTTGAATGTAAGTGGGGCAACCGAAGGATTTTTTAGTAGAGAAGAGGCACACTTCTTGGGGTGGGACAAGCATGTGGGGAATGAGGGGTTGTAGACTAGTTGCAGCAGTGAGAATCTTGGACTAAGCAATTCCACTATTTATCAGACCTTAGCTTGTCATTAAGAATCCTTTTTCCCTGGTGGAGTTTAAGCCCCAGCTCGAGGGTGACCTATTGCTAAAAGTATATGAGCAACAAAGTCTATGGCTCAGAGGAAAGTCTGAGTTCTGTGCGTAGTTGGCGACTTTTCATAAAATATAAGTGTTCTTTATGTTCTTGTCTCATTTATTGTGTTCTTAATTATCTATGTCTGATATGGGTTTAATTCTTGTATGATGTTGCATATAAGTAATTGTTGTAAATTTGTATAATGTTGTTCATACATATAAGTGCGATGTTGATATTAAGTATTGTAAACATACATGTTGTGTATGACCGTTATTATTAGTTATTCTTGTTAACATAACCTTCTTATATTAGTCATGAGCCTCTAAGGCGAGGTTAGACTAGCTGTGCGCATAGGGAATTACTCTGCGCGCAGAAGGGGAACATAATCTGCGTGTAAAGCCAAAATGGTTGCATGTGCAGTAATGATTACATGTTCAGAGGGGATTATGCGCACAATAATGTTTTGTGTCAGCATGCTTGTGCACATAGTTACATTTTGTTACTTTCTTTGTTATAAGTTATGTCAAAATAAGGAAGTTTGTGTGGTGCGGCCAACTTGTGGTCGTGAACGTTACTTCAAGTATTTCTATGTAGACCAAAGTTAGAGTAGAATCTGCGTACTAGATTTTGGGAGTAGTGCTACTCAGTAGTAAGATGGGGATGTTACATTTTGGTATCGAAGAATTTTTGTAAGTCTTGGTAATGAAGGACGTTATAGATTAGTTTCAAAGAACCAGAAGTTGAGTTTTGTGTGGTGTGGCCCACCTTGGTGGCTGGGGATGTTACAAAAGTTTTCTAAACTATGTAAAATACAAGTAAATGTAAATTTGAGTAAGAAAAAATGAATGTGAATGGAGAAAAAGAAAATTAAATGAAAGGAAAAAAATAAAATAGGAGAGAAGGCAAAGGAACGGGAAATGAAGGGTTATGGTTGTTGGCCTTCCCCCTACCCACTATCTATCTCTATTTCTTCCTTCACTCTCATTCTCAAGGGTTATTTTGGCTAAGAGAGGAAGAGGCAGAGAAATCCATGAAAATTTTGTACTAGAGATTGTTGAAATGAAGAAATTAAGTTGGTTTTCCCATTTGGGTTTCTAGCGTAAAATCACCGTGTTCATTTTGTGTATGGGTTTCTCGGTAGTTATGGAATAATTCATGTGTGTGAAATTATTCTTTTGGTTTTGTTAATGGTTTACCATGTTGATTGCATCGTTGGTTGTGTTAAATTATGTGTGGGTTATTGATGTTCCTAGCCATGGTCAATGTACTCCCTATGAGTGAATTCGTGGTTGGAATGAGGAATCCTATATGGTTTTTTTTATTAACACTTAGAGATTATTTCCCATTAATTTTCTACGAAATCCAACAACTTTGAACTACTCATTGTCCATTCACTCTAACTTTTGAGATCAATGGTTGATAATAATTTACCGTTGCAATTTTTAATCCAAGTTTCTATTTTTAGAATTCATTTTTCTTTGCTCAAGTTGTTGAAAAAAATGATAGGCATTTTTTCTCTCTCACCCATAGACCATACACACTCCCTCTAGGCGAATTCTTCTTTGTTGAATCGAATTCCAATATTACATGGTCAATTCCATCTCTCTGAATTGATTTTTACCCTTCCCAGGGAATTATTCCTCACCCACGAACTGTACGCTATTGTATGGAGGTCGTACAAATTGTACAATGCAAGGTCATTTCTCACTCATTGAGTCGACTCCCCTTCTGTTGGGCATTTAATTTACCTGTTGGTCGATTTTCCCATTTACCTGGGCATCTTCATAAATTGGTCAAAACATTATATTGTTGGTTTAATTCCTCTTGTACCTAGTCACTTTCTCTCTGTTGTACTTGCTAGAGTTTCTTGTGCCATGGAGAGGATTGTATGGTTTCCCAAGCTCATATACAATGCTCCATTTCCAGATATCAATGGATAAGTTATCAACTATGTTTCTTCGCCTCTAGCAATGTGTTTTAGGTTTACAAAGATGGTGGTTTAATAGCATCAACAAATAATATATCCCTTCACCATTTGACAATGCGCATAGACCCTTGGAAGCAACATATTGAGCCTTGGGGCACCTGGAGCTCCAAGTAGCTTGTTTAAATTTTGATCTTGAGCTTGTAAACCATTGGAGGATCCATATTTTCCAATACTTTGTTGCTTAAACTTTCATTCTCCATTACTCATAGGCTTTCGGAGTGCAACTGACTTACTTTGATTAAGAGAGGTTGGATGTTGTATTTGTGAGGTTAATGCAGTGGGACGCCTATATTACAGAGTTGGTATTACTTATAATCATGTTTTTCTTTGAAGGATAATCAACCATAATTTATTCAAGCCTCTATAGTTGCTCTATGAGAGAGTAATTATGGTCAAACACTTCCTCTTTTAATTTGATACTGCACTCCTAACCAATAAATTATGCACTTTGGTAATGAAGGCAGTCTCAACTCAACTATGTAGTGGCTCTCAAGACTCAACAATAGGATACTAATGTGTTTTCATAGGCTATACTTACTCATTTAAAAACTAACAATGAAGGCATTAAGGAGCCAACCTGTTAATTCAAAATACAGACCTTCGTTTCACATAGAATTGGACTAAGAACATTAGCTAGAACTCTGAAGACCCCATTATCATTCTGGATAGTAGGATACATTTTATAATCACATTGTCCATTGGTTATTTTTTGCAGGTTATATAGAGAAAGGAGCCAACCAATTAATCCTAATAGAGGTTGCATAGAGAACATACCTTACATCTAACCTGAGAAGAAGAAGATTGAGATCCTTGAATAGGCAGGGAATAGAGGCATAACAAACTTTATGAAGACAAATCACTCTATACAAGCTAAATAACAGAGCTCAAAAGAGACGTTTGCAAAGGATTTGTGTTAGTGAAGCCATTGGGATATAAGTCCCTTATTTATGGATTAGGTGTTTGGTGTTCTGTCTTTATGGTTTGGAGGTATTCTAGGCTTAGGTGATTTATCCCTATTGGAACACATAATTTTTGTGTGAATTTCATATTCTTGATGCTATGCATTTGTGGGCTGAGCAATGTGGTTCCTGGTTTTGCAGTTCTGTATATTTCTCCAATTTGATAGAGGATACTACTCTATGTTCACCATTGCACCTCTATTTAATTAGTTGGATCCAATTATTTATTTTCCTGAGTCGCCCTGATATTAAAGCAACAAATATGGATTACAAAGAACAACAAGAAATGAGGAGAGCCTTGAGGACCCACGAGAAAATGATTCAAAGTAATAAATCTTCTATTTCCACTATTACAAAGAAGGTGCATGAAAATGAACAATGGGTAGTCTCTCAAATTGCCTCCATCATGGGTACTTTGGTTCAATTAAAGCAACAAATTGCAGATCTTGAAGCAGAATGTGTTGTGCTAAGAAATATGGTTGTTCATTTGAGTAAAGATGTTTATGTAGGGGCTTCCAACCAGAGAGTGTCAATCAATTCTAGATAGGGATAATTAAAAGAGGAAGACACAATGCACCGACTCTTTGAAGCCATCAACTACCATATTTCTTGATTATAGTATGTTTTTAAAAGTCATTTGCATAATAGGTAGCTTTTATAGAATCTATAGTAACAATAAATATTGAGAAAAAATTATTGTAGATATTTGTAAACTTTGTATTTTAGTTTAGAATTGTTCTACTTATTTAAATTTTGAAAACATATAATTGGATGTATTAGTGTTGTTTAGCTCGACCATAACCTTTTTCATCCTTAATATGATTTCCCTAGTCTCAATTAAAATAATACTACTAATAATAATGAATAAACTTTTAAATATTATTTTACTTTCTTCTTTGTCTATTTAAGTTACATGGTGCATTAAAAAAACTTTAAAATATTTTTAAGACAATATGGTTATGTGGTTAGTATACATGTGAACCCAACCTAAAAACATAATTTGTTTTATTTACTGAGTTCAAAGTCAATAGTGATATGCATATTTTTCATTTTTTTATTCCATATGTTATTATAATTTGAATTTTCAACTCTTTGTGTTTTTAGATTAATTTTGTTTATCATCTTGTTTATTTCTTTTAAAGAAAAAATCATATATTTGATATTTTAAGGAGATATCAAAATATGAATAACTAAAATATGAATAATTAAGTGCTATCACTATATATGAGAAGATTAGGTTTTTTTTTATTCTCAAAACATAAATATACTTCTAAACATAGACTTCTAAAACTATCTATATTTTACATATATTCAAAAGAAGCATAACCACAATGTATAAAAAAGATGACAAGAATAAACTTGAATCCTATCAAATTAAGATCACAAAACATTATTTAACACTAGAAATTCCCTTACCTTACAAGCCTCTAATATTGTAGTGTGACTTCTTCCAATGAAGTCCTTCCTTCCATAGCTACAATGTATAAAAAAGATGACAAAAATAAGCTTGAATCCTATCAAATTAAGATCACAAAACATTAATTTTTTAACAATACAAGAAATTCCCCTACCCTACAATCCTATAATATTGTAGTGTAACTTCTTCCAATGAAGTCCTTCCTTCCATTGATTGTGTTATGATCAACATGCCTTCTTGAAATGGGAAAGCTTTCTTGGATATCTTTTTTTCCAAAGAAAAAATCATGATTTATATTCTGATAGTTTGAATTGAAATTACTATTTTGATGTGCATTCTGCACTTGCATATTAGAAGAAGTATGATTCTATCCCTTTCTTCAAAAAGAAACCAGACCCAAAAATTGCATTTCTTTTGTGTGGTGACATCTTCCCATAAAGATTGCCTAGTTACCATCCGCTATATTGTTGAAAAACTCATGAATAAGCACTTTAGAATGCTCTACATATTATGCATATAGAAGTAAAAAAAAGTATGCATAACATCCTAAACTAGATTGAAAAGGAAACAAAAGTGTAAGGTTTCTTCATAAGATGAATGTAGAGGTGGTAGTTACGCCTTCTCTAACCTCCTCTATAAACATATAGCCTTATTATAGTTGTATGACTTCTTTTGACAAAGCATTTGCCTCTTCATTCATCTCCCTCTAGATGTGGGTGAAAGAAATTACTTCAAAAAAAAATTCCACCAATTTCAATTGGTCACTAATGGGCCTAAGAAAGATATTTGTTAATTGAATGAGTCTTTTCATCTAGTTTATAAGTAAATTGGAATCTCCAAAGATCTAATTTTATTAACATTCTTGTTCCTAACACATTTTAGAAGGCATCTAAGAGCCATAACATCAACATGATTATTTGTTCCAGTTCAACTTTGAATTTCACAAAGTGATAATCATAAAAGTATAGAATTCTCCCAACACCACTATGATTTGTAGAGCCTTCACTAACTCCATAAAAAAATCCCCCCTTGAGACTTGTCAATTTCTAGGTTCATTATCTACCTTGGTTCTTTTGGGATGACATTCCTACTACTCACTACAAAAGTTGATCCCACTTGTGACGATACTTGAAAAGGCAGAATATGATTTTCCTAAAAAATTTGGGAATCTTTGGCTAACTAGATTCCCCAAATTATGAAACACAAGACCATGAATCACAAATGATTGAAAAAACTATTTTTCTATTTCTAAGGGTAATCCAGATTAATACAATGATAGAAAGGGATCCACCAAAATAAAAGAACGAACTGAATAATAAACTTGTTTCCTTAGTAATTTTTCACGAGATCTTCCCTCTTTTCCTTCGATCACATCTGAGAATGATTTAGAAGGCCTATCATGAATATCTCTCATTGGTTGTCCATAGTTGACATTAAAATACTTTAATTGTTTTTTATTATACCACCTTTTCATGGAAGCGTCCACAAAGTCACCCATCCATACATTTTTAAATCCAATTACCTGTTTTGTTTCTGTCCATATGGCACTGTATAAGCAAGAAAACTATTGTTTCTTCATCCCCTCTACACAACATGAATATCCCTAGACCATGTATTTTTCTTCTTTGAATGGCTTCCCAAGTCAAAGATTTATTCTTTAGGGCAAGCCACATGAATATTTTGGTCTTCTTAGGAGCTTTTAACTTTCATATATTTTCCACCACCACTCGACTTCTTGCTCTTATGAAGAAAACATTGCTTTCTAACCCAACCATGCTATATATTCTCTCAATGTAGCTTTCTTGTATAGCTTATATACAATCTCATTCAACTCTCTAAACACATGTTGAAAGGAAACCATTTCAAATTGAAATGGTGGTTTGTCAAGTCAGTGAAAGTGGAGAAATGTTAATACTTTCATCAAGGTTCAAGTTTCTCCAATGACACACTTTTTCCTATGCTTGTGTTAGTTGTACACTATTACTTGCAATAACAATTGGTGTTAAGTGTAAGTCTTAGGCACCTTTAGCGAAATAGATACCCCTTATCCATAACATCTTAGCCACATGATGCAATTGTATTGATATTAGTTACACTCACTCCTAAGTGGAATTCGGTATGTTAACCACAACATGATATATAAAAACCAATACAAAAAAGTTGGCTTATGTCAAAATAAACGATGAAATAAACACCCCATGCGTGTTTCTTCTTAGTTAAAGGATGACTTTCGAAGCTCATGAGATGTGTTTGCTTCATTTAATATCTCAAATTTAACGATGACTTTTAAATGTGAAAAGTGCTTATAATTTGATTCTAGATATTATTGTAAATTCAACGGGTGGTTTTTGGAAGCATGTGGTTTGCAATATATTTCTCATGGGCCTTCGTGAGAGAAAAGTTAATCTTTTAGGATTATAAGATGATTAATATGTTTTCTACATAGAATGGGGTCGTGATATGTTTTCAATAGTGAATGGGTCGTGATTCAATAATAAAGTAAGGGGCATTTTATATCTATTGTCAATGTTCAAATTCCTATATATATTTTTACCCTTCATGGGTTATTCAATTCATGTCAATAGATAATCTCGCATACATAAAAAGGGCATGCATTACTTACATATGGGAACAAATGCAAATGCAAGTTTAAAGTAAATTTAGCAGAATTTAAAGATATGGTTAAAAAAAACCATCATTAAAACAAGAAGTGCATGACAACATAGTTCCTAACACACAACTCTAACAAGTTTACGAAGTCTTAAGCTTTTCAAATTGCTTGATAGAATTTTGATTAGTGTTCTATATTTTGGAATTAAGAATGATGATTTTAATGAAGTGACAAAGAAAATCAATAAAATAAAAATAAACACAACGATAAGAATAAGAATATCAACATCAATGTTGTTATTGTGGCTGTATTACAAATATGTTAGAAGGTGTTATAATAAATAGTGAGTTGCTATTATGGTTTCTTTACAAGTTTACATTGAGAATACTTACTCTCAAATAAATAAGGAATTGCAATACGCTAGAACTTATAACTTTTTAACAAGTCTTAGATTTTTCCAATGTCGTAGTTTTGGTACATTTTGTCAAAGGTATTCAATTAGTTAGTGTGGTGAGTTGCAGATGGACGTTTTTCCTAAAGAGGTACATGAAAACACTTAAGAGGTTTGTAAGGCAATGAACATGTATGTCGAGGTGTATGGTTGAAGGGCACATTGCTAATGAATCTCTATTTTTTATGTTCGAGTTCCTGAAACAAATGCATGTAGATGCTCCAATCATGTAGGATGGTGATAATGAAAAAGAACTATTGGAAGGGGAGAAACTCCAGAATAATGGGGAAATGAGGGTTTTTATGTTGGACAACTGAGAGGGGGAGGCAGAGGGGGTGAATCAGTTGTTATTGTGCTTAAACAATTATGCCAATTTTAAATTCTTTAAAGAACACTCAATGATGATCACAATAATGCAGGGAAGTAAGCAATAGAATAATCAACATCAATCACACACATGAAATATACAGAGACAAATATTTCTTGAGGAAACCCATAAAGGGAAAAACCTCTTCTTCTTTATATGATAAGTAGTCTTTATTTTCTGTACATTATCATTCTTATGAGCACCAACTCCTTTTGAGGCTACCACCTCTGTTTTACAAGAAACAACTTGCTGAGAGCACCAACTCTTTGGTTTCTCTAGTACCCACTAGAAGGAAGCACCAACTCCCTGAGTGTTCCAGCACCAACTGGATGGAAGCACCAACTTCCAGTCACATAGGCACCAACCTGTATAACAGAGAACAATAGTTCTCCCTTGCACCACCCTACCACCCTAGTTTTTCTGGCTGCAACTAGATGGAAGCTACAACTCCTTGTGTTCAAGCACCCACTTGAAACTCTGAGGACAACAGTCCTCCCTAGCACCTCCCTGCCACCTGAATTATAAAAAATTTGTTACCGAAACTTATTACAGTGATACAGTGTTTGTCAATGGCTTACCAGTCTCATCACTATTTTGCTACACTACTCTGCTCTGCCTACATCAGTGTCTTCCTGCTCGCATCTTCTTGAGCTTTATGTTCTTATGCTATGTCTCTGCATGTGCACCTTGGCTTTCTCTTCCTCTCTTAGATATGCATTTATGTTCTATCTCTTTCTTCTGTGCTTTATTCTCTGTGCAACATTTCCATTCTATGTGCTATGCCTCTTCTGTGTGCTTCATCTACTGGACCTTGCATGCTTCTACCCGCATGAATAAATCTCAACAAAAGCAACCATATTTTCTATGTTCTACATATATTTATCATGCCAAGTCCTCTGCCAGAGCATACATCTAACTCTTCGTCCTCTCTTGGTGATTATATTGAGTTTGTTCTTCATCAGTGGTCGTTACCCTGAGATTCTTTGGCTTCTCTGGTAGTTACAGTCTTCAACGCTTTTCCATCTGTCAATCGTCTATATGATGAGTCTTCATTCCATTGGCAGTTACCTTGAGACTCTTCAACTCCTTTAGTGATCACCCTGTAGCTCCTCGAGTTCTCTGGCAGATACAATCACTCAGTTTTGGTAGTTACTATGAAAAACCTCCACGTGATCATCCCTTTGGCGCTCTTTCCCTTCCTGAGAAAAAATTCACAGTGGGTGCTATCTTTTTTTGCCAAGAACCTTCCTTTCACGTGACCATTGACGGTGACCACTCATCAACGAGGATGACCCTTTGCATTTCGGCTGTTCTGATGCGAGTCACTTCGATTTTCCCAACTCACGAAAATTCGAAATGGAGCCTAGGGTTGCTAGCTCCTTCCCCAATCTTTCGCTGATGTGGCCTTGGTTGTGACCACGGCCTAACTTCCGAGCACTTAGCGATCTCGTTCTAGCGAGTGTTATCTCCTTCTTTTGATATGACCTTGGGCGATGCTCTCATGTGACCATGTGATTGCAGGCACAGCCAAAGGTGGTTTGAGGGCAACCCACTTTTTTCCCCATAATTCACTACAAAGCTCCATGTGTCCTTTCTCCAAAACCGTGGTTTCGCCTTTCGAGCTTCGAGCTTCGGGAGTCTCGATTCTCAAACTTTGCTTGCTCCTAGAGAATTTCACCTGGAGTCCATGATCTAACGATGCATGGTCTTCTCAAATCAATGGTCGCAATCCCTTCGGGTATTTGGGGTTCGGAAATCTCAACTTTCCAACCTTTCAACCTTCCTTTGTTTTTCCTGTAGCTGAAAATCCACTAACGCGTGTCCCTTTCGAATCAATGGTCACGATCCTTTTGCATCTCCAAACTTCGAGATTCTCAAGTCTCAAATGGAAATCCTTGAAGTGAGATTTGTCTGAAATCTCATATTAGCTAACACGTACTCCCCTTGATGATCAACGGTCGAGATTTGTCTTCGACGAATTTCACGTTCTCCCCATCCACAAACTTCTGAAGTTGTGGATCTCATGCCACCTATCCTCCTAGAATATGGACGGCCCCAAACCCATTTGGGACTTCGTAACTTTGGGCATGTGTTGGTGGTAAATCTCTCGAAGTAAAACTCTCGGAGTGACGTCACTTGATGACGTGTCATGAGCCTAGTAGTCGCCACGTGTCACTCAAATTTGTGATTTGCACGTACCTGAAATGTCGAATCAACTTGACACTTGTCGTTATCTGATTGTGTCATGTGTCCTTGCTAACGTGGATCCTCATTTACTTCGGGACTTCGGGTATTTTGACTTTTCAAGTCGCCAATTCTTCTGAAGTGAGAATCCCCAAACAGTAATCTCCTTGCAACTTTATACCCAAAACGAATGTTTTTCGTTTGATCAAGATCTCAGTTCAACGACTCAATCTGTCTGTGATGCAGCTCTTCTAGCTTATCCTATCCTTCCACTTGAAAATGATCCGATGGATGACGGGAGTTCGAGTAATCAAATTCTCAATCCTTTAGCCCCGCTTATCCTATCCTTCAACTTTAAAATGATCCGACGGTTGATGGGAATTTGGGTTTGATCCGACGGCTGACGGTTATTCAGATGATCGAGATCTCAGATCTCATTCCTTGCTTATCCTGTCCTTCCACTAATTCAATTCGACGTTTTTTGGGTATTCCTCCTGAGCTTGTCCTCCTTGCAAATCTACTGGATCTAACGATTGTTGGTCCTTTGCGCTCAAATTCAACGGATGGGATATGTTCCTCTCTTGCACACTCGTTCCTCCTATTTGGACTCTTATCTAACGGTCCAGATTCTTCACAGTGTTCGATCCAATGACCATTGTCACTCCTCCTCTTGAGCTTATGCTTCCTCCTGACTTGGAAGAATTTCTAAGTGTCAAAGGCCTCGACCTTTGATCCTTTTGTGAGTCCTGATGAATTTGGGACTCGTCTGCATTTCTAAAAATGCTATCTCTCCCGATATTTGGCAATGAAGTTAACCTCAGCCCTAGTGCACACTTGTGCTATGCGTACAAATATGCGCTCTTCCTCCCAAGCTTTGATTCCTTCTACAAACTCACAGATTCAAAGGAATCCTGCGCATGCTCCTTGCAGCCTTCATGATAACCTCTGGCTATCTGTAAACTCCAACTCTGTGCCCTATGATCGTCCTCCTAAGCTGGTAGACAACAATTTCTCATGGTCTCATCATTCCCGATGCTATCATTTTTGCTTTCCTGTTTTTCATCATTGCTGCCAATATGCCAACGTCGTTGTTGTTCTTTCCTGTAAACATGTCATCGTCGTTGTTGTTCTTGCCATCAATGACAAGAACACTTTGCAAGTAAACATGCCAACAATATCCCCCTTTGGCATTGATGGAAACCCTGAAGGAATGCACTTTTCTACTTAGACCTCCAATTATAGCATCCAGACGACACATTTTCTCCCCCTTTGACATCAATGTCAAAGAAAACATGATCCCCCTAAGTTGTTGCAGTACTTTTCGGAGGTATCAGATATTCAACCAACACAAACTCCCCCTAACAAGATGGACTCTCTTATTTGAGTCCTGCAGAGTATTTGTATCTAACTCAGAGTCTTCTCCTTCTGATTATTGGACCTATTCATCTTCAGCTTCAGTTGTGTCCTCTGTAGCAGGTTCAATATTGCTCACCTCTCTTACTGGGACTCCTTCATCAACCTTTTCTTGTCATAACTGAATGACTCCCCCTCTCACTCTTCTCTCTCTGCTTCTGACTATTCTCCCCCTTTGTTAAAAGGTTAGCTCTTTCTGACAAGGTTTCTCCTCTTGTTATCTCTATAAGATGTCACGTATATCATTTTGTACATCAGAATCTTGTTGTTTCAGATGTCGATGTCCTACTGGAACACTGCGCAATTGTAGGTCATATTTTTCAAACAACCCTTGGATCTGCCCATTGATTCTCATCGATATCTAACCAAATGTATTCGTCTTTATACAAGATGTTTCTTTATTGTACATTTCTCTAAAGTCGTCTAAGAAAGTTTATACTATGCTTGTCACATGACTGCAATTATTTTTGCAACAATTAACTTCACTCATGTTCACTTGTTCAGTATTTCCTATCCACATCTATGAGTGTCCTGGTTTCTTGAACTTTGTTCTCTGATATTTTATTACTGCAACTTCATTTTTCTTCTATGATGCCTACAATCCAAGGCTTTTATGACCATATTCATCATAAGCAAAAACAATAATCGTTACAAACACTCTCATACCTCCTTTGATTCATCCATGAAGGTGTCTCTCTTCTAAACTTACTTTGAGGTGTATGAGTAGCTTTTGGGTGTCTTCCTTGATCTGATCTCCTAAATATTGTAGTATTGCTTTCATTCTTTGAACATGAAGAACCTTATTCATACATGCTTTCCCTTTTTACAAATGAAGGACTTGTGTCATACTTGTCTTCACCCTTTACAAATGAAAGACTTACATCAGGTTTCTTAGGAGTATTGATTTCTTCCTTGTTGTATCTAAGACCGGATTTGTCATTTGGTGATCTATGAATATCCAAGATCTCATCCAGGGTCATGGATTTGTTCCAGAAATTGATTTGGGTGTTTGACTTCTCAACCTTCTTTCTAAGATTCGCATCTCCTGCTTCCAGCTTATGACATGATTCTTCTTCTAATTCTTCCATGGGATAAATTCTGACAGAACATTATTTTATTGTATCTGAGTCTTCTTCTTTACTTGCAAGGGAGGATTCAATATCAACATCATTATTTGTTCTTATGCCTTTAGCCACCACTTGTCCTGAGTTTACAGACTTTATCTTACAAGCTTTGGAAGTGAACAACACTTCACATTCTCTGTCACATATTTGACTTACACTGAGCAAATTATGTTTCAGCCCATCTAGAAGGAGAACATCTTGGGCTTTTCCTTTGCCATTACTCAAACTCACCATCCCTTTACCCTTTATTTTTCCTGGTTCATCATTTCCAAAGGTCACATTTCATAGTTTTCTTTTACTTATAGACAACAAATTATCCTTGTCTCCAATCATGTGCTTGGAACATCCATTGTCTATATACCAGGGGTCTTTTTGTTTTTGAGCTGAAAGTACTAGACCACATTTTTCACTATCTTTCTTTTTCCATGTGCTGGCATTTCTAGCTAAGGGTTTTATCTTTGGATCTACCTTGTAATTCTTCAGATGGCAATTTGAATCTTTGTGGCCGAAGTTATGGTAATTATAAAATTTGGGCTCATTGTTCAATAGGTCAAAGTGATTGGTGCTACGTAGTCTACTCATTGGATGCTTAGTTCTATGTTGCAAAGATTTTTTATTTCTTGACCTCCTCAATTGCATGTCTCTAAACTTAATTTGACAACTTGCAATCTTATGACCAAAATTAGAGTAGTAAAATCAGTAACCATGGAAGAAATTTTGGTACCTTAAGGATGGCCTTCTTCATGGCATTTGATGCTCCATATTCTAATATCTTTGTTTTTTATCAGGGATCATCTTGTCTTTATTAGCTTTTGGTGACAAAGTACTCACATGGTCTAATTGTGTACTGACTTGGAACTTGATCATATTTACTGGCTCTTTGCTTTCTGGTTGTTTGTTTTTTGAACCACTTACATAACCTAAACTAGTCTTCAACAAGGGAGATATTTGTTTTCTCAGAATGTCATTTAGTTTTGTTGAGGCTTTAATGCTTGGAAGATTTTGGACATACAATTCTTTTAACTTCTCCATCTCTTTTCTAGTTTTTACTACCTCTTCTTCCAAGACTTCACATCTTGCCTTCTTCTCTTATAATTGTTGTTTCATAATGCCCTCTATTTTATTTGCCTCTCCTAATTCCACTTTTAGCGAGGCAAAGTCTTCATAAGGTTTTTTATTGTCTTTCTCGAACTGTATTAGTAATTTTTTTGCTTTTTCTTCTTAGATCTGAGTCTAGCAATTTCTTCTAGGGCACTTATCAGTTCTCCTTCCAAGTCAACCATAGCTTCCTCATCATTAACATCACTTCCTGTGCTTTTATTATCATAATCCTCTTTTTTCATTAGCATAAATTCATTAACCTTATCTTCAATAGAAGAGGCATTGCTTTCATTATCTGAGGGATCATCATCATTGTTTACACAAAGACTTTTCTTCTTAAAATTATTCTCTTTATAGAGCTTCTTGTGTTTGTTCTTCTCTTCATCATCATATGTCTAATCCTTTATTTTGTGAGGACACTTAGATGCAAAATGACCTATATTACCATAGTTGAAACATTTGAAGAGCAGTTTTCCTTGGTACCTGCTTGATACTTTCTTTAGTCTTCTCACAAATTTTTCTTCAATTTCATCAGGCTCAGAATCCTCATTCTTATCTTCTTTAAATGATGCTTCTCTAATGTGGGTTTATCTTTAACTATCCTCATTTCATATGCAATCAATGTTCCTAGAATTTGATCAAAAGGAAAATATTTTAGATCATTAAGTTCTTCTATATTAGAGACCTTTGGGTTGAACCTATTTGGTAGAGATCTCGAAATTTTCTGAACTAAATAGGCTTGCTCAATTTTTTCACCAAGTCCTTTCATTGCATTTACTAGTTCTTCAACTCTCAGAAAGTACTTCCCAACAATTTCATCCTCTTTCATATTTAGTAGTTCAAACTATACTCTGTAGGTTTGAAGATTGGCTTCCTTTACCTTCTCATTACCTTCATAATTTCTAATGAGTTTGTCCCACATTTGTTTGGCAGATTCTAAGTGCATAACTTTTAAAAATTCTTCTTCTGCAAGCCCACTTAGAATAGCATTCATAGCCTTAGCGTTGAAGCTGAATTCTTTCTTGTCATCCTTATAAGCTAACACAATTGGCTTTACATAACCAGTCTCTACCACATCCCAGACATCTGCACCCAAAGCCATTATGTAGGTTCTCATCCTAACTTTCCAGAAGGAAAAGTTTGTTCCATTGAACAGGGGGGCCTTATTGGTTGAAGTTCCTTCATGGATAAACATTTTTGAGCTCTAGGATCTACCCTTAGATAAAAGGAACCTGGCTCTAATACCAATTGGTGGAAAACTGAGAACACTCAATGATGATCACAATAATGCAGGGAAGTAAGAAATAGAATATTCAACATCAATCACACACATGAAATATACAGAGACAGATATTTCCTGAGGAAACCCATAAAGGGAAAAACATCTTCTTCTTGATATGATAAGTAGTCTTTATTTTATGTACATTATCATTCTTATGAGCACCAACTCCTTTTGAGGCTACCACCTCTGTTTTACGAGTAGCAACTTGTTGAGAGCACCAACTCTTTGGTTTCTCTAGCACCCACTAGAAGGAAGCACCGAATCCCTTATTGTTCCAGCACCAATTGGATGGAAGCACCAACTTTCAGTCACATAGGCACCAACCTGTATAAAATAGAACAATAGTTCTCCCTTGCACCACCCTACCACCCTGGTTTTTCTGGCTACAACCAAATGGAAGCTACAACTCCCTGTGTTCAAGCACCCACTTGAAACTCTGAGGACAACAGTCCCCCTCCCTACCACCCTGATTATAAAAACTTTGTTACATAAACTTACTATAGTGATACAGTGTTTGTCAATGGCTTACCAGTCTCATCAATGTTCTACTACAATGCTCTTCTCTGCCTTCATCAATGTCTTCCTGCTCGCATCTTCTTGAGCTTTATGTTCTTCTTCTATGTCTTTGCATGCGCACCTAGGCTTTCTCTTCCTCTCTCAAATATGCATTTATGTTATATGTCTTTCTTCTACACTTTATGCTTTGTGCAACATTTACATTCTATGCGCTACGCCTCTTCTGTGCGCTTTATCTACTGTGTCTTGCATGCTTCTACCCGCACAAATAACTCTCAATAAAGGAAACCGTATTTTCTCTGTTCTGTGTATATTTATCATGCCAAGTCCTCTGCCATAGCATACATCTAACTCTTCATCCTCTCTTGGTGATTATGCTAAGTTTGTTCTTCATCAGTGGTTGTTATCTTGAGATTATTTGGCTTCTCTGGCAGTTACAGTCTTCGATGCTTTTCCATCTGTCAATCGTCTCTATGATGAGTCTTCATTCCATTGGCAGTTACCTCGAGACTCTTCATCTCCTTCGATGATCACCTTGCATCTCCTCGAGTTGTTTGAGAGTTAAAATCACTCCATTCTGCAAGTTACTCAGAAAAACCTTCACGCGCTCATCCCTTTGGCGCCCTTTCCCTTCCTGAGAAAAACTTCATAGTGGGGGATATATTTTCTTGCTAAGCCCCTTCCTTTCACATGACCACCGGCGGTGACCACTCATCAACCAGGATGACCCTTCACGACTTCGCATTTCGGGTTTTCTGATGTGAGTCACCTTGATTTTCCCAACTCGCGAAACTCCGAAATGGATCCTAGCATTGCTAGCTCCTTCCCCAATCTTCCATTGATTTGGCCTCGGTTGTGACCACATGCCTAACTTCCGAGCGCTTAGCGATCTCGGTCTAGCGATTGCTAGCTCCTTCTTTCGATATTACCTTGGGTGATGCTCTCATGTGACCATGCGATTGTGGGCACGGTCAAAGGTGGTTTGAGGGCAACCTGATTTTCTTCCCGCAATTCACTACAAAGATCCATGTGTCCTTTCTTCAAAACCGTGGTTTCGATTGCAGCCCACTCATGAAAAATTAAGACTCGAGCATGTTTTGACCCCGCAATGCCACAAGACCGTTGATCTCACAATCTTGACGGTTCTCCTTCGATCAACGACTTCGATCTATCTTCATTTCCTGCCTTCTTTCCTCAGTCCACGCGCGATCCTTAGTCTCAATGACCAAGTGACATATGGCCCTCCAAACCAACGAACGAGATCGATTTTTCCTTTCGGGCTTTGGGAGTCTCGATTCTCAAACTTTGCTTGCTCCCAGAGCATTTCACCTGGAATCCACGATCTAATGATGTGTGGTCTTCTCGAATCAACGGTCACAATCCCTTCAGGTATTTGGGGTTCGGAAATCTCAACTTTCCAACCTTTCAACCTTCCTTTGCTTTTTCTCGGAGCTGACAATCCTCTAACGTGTGTCCCTTTTGGATCAATGGTCATGATCCTTTCGCGTCTCCGGACTTCGGGATTCTCAAGTCTCATCTCGAAATCCTTGAAGTGAGATTTCTCCAAAATCTTAGATCAACTGACACATACTTCCCTTGACGATCAACGATCAAAATTTGTCTTTGGCTAATTTCACGTTCTCCCCATCCACAAACTTCTGAAGTTGTGGATCTCACACCACCTGTCCTCCTCGATGATGGACGACCCCAAACCACTTCAAGACTTTGGAACTTTGGGAAATTGTTGGTGGTAGAGCTTCCGATGTAAAAATCCTGGAGTGACGTCACTTACTTACGTCACTTGAGGACGTGTCATGAGCCTAGTAGTTGCCATGTGTCACTCGGATTTGTGATTTGCACGTACCTAAAATGCCGAATCAACTTGACACTTGTCGTTGTCTGATTGTGCCACATATCCTTGTTGACATTGTCTTACTGACGTGGATCCTCATTTACTTTGGGACTTTGACCTTCAGGACTTCGGGTATTTCGACTTTTCAAGTCGCCAATTCTTCCGAAGTGAGAATCCCCGAACAGTAATCTCCTTGCAACTTTATACCTGAAATGAATGTTGTTTTTTTTATCAAGATCTCAGATCAATGGCTCGATCTGTCTACGATGCAACTCTTCTAGCTTATCTTGTCCTTCCATTTGAAAATGATCCGATGGATGAAGAGAATTCAGATAATCAAATTCTCAACCCTTTAGCCCCACTTATCCTATCCTTCAACTTTAAAATGATCCGACGGCTGACGGGAATTCGAGTTTGATCCAAAGGCTGACGGGTATTCGGATGATCGAGATCTCAGATCTCATCCCTTACTTATCCTTCCCTTCCACTAATTCAATCCGACGGTTGTCCAGTATTCCTCCTGAGCTTATCCTCCTTGCAAATCCAATGGATCTAACAGTTGTTGGTCCTTTGCGCTCAGATCCAACGGATGGGATCTGTTCCTCTCTTGCGCACTCATTCCTCCTGTCTGGACTCTGATCTAATAGTCTAGATTCTTCACAGTGTTCGATCGAACAACCACTGTCGCTCCTCCTCCTGAGCTTACGCTTCCTCTCGACTTGGAAGAATTTCTAAGTGTCAAAGGCCTCGACCTTTGATCCTTCTGCGAGTCCCCGTGACTTTGGGAATCGTCTGCATTTCTAAAAACGTTATCTCTCCTAAGCTTTGGAAATGAATTTAACCTCGGCCCTTGCACACACTTGCGCTCTGTGTGCAACTCTACGCTCTTCCTCCTGAGCTTTGATTCCTTCTGCAAACTCATGGATTCTAAGGAATCCTGCGCATGCTCCTTGCGGCCTTCATGATAACCTCTAGCTATCTGGAAACTCCAACTCTGTGCCCTATGCTCATCCTCCTGAGCTGGTAGACAACAATTTCTCATGGTCTCATCATTCCCGATGCTATCATTGTTGCTTTCCTGTTTGTTGTCATTGTTGCCAATATGCCAACGTCGTTGTTGTTCTTGCCTGTAAACATGCCATCGTCGTTGTTGTTATTTCCATCAATGACAAGCACACTCTTCCTGTAAACATGCCAACATATGAGAGGTAATATACTTTTTTCCATATATATGGTTATAATTGTGTTTTTTAATGAATAATTTTTCCCTTTTAAAAAATGAATAATATTAAGTGATCATTAACATTGTAGATGAGGATGAATGGGATAGAAAGAAAAAATTCATTTTATTCAATACTGAGGCTACCAAGAAGTAGGTGGCAATGTATGATGAGATGTGTAAAATATGATTGGAAGACATAAATATGCTTAGAAGGTCAAACCCTCATATTACACTCCCTATTACATGATTAATGACATGTAGAGTGCATACTTCTTTGATTGGCTATTATGGCCAACATTATGAAATTCCATGGACACTTTGCAATTACTGGCATTGGTTTGACCAAAATCTAGGCACTCTCTCTAAAGATATATGATCTGTAAACTGCATGACCGTCACCAGAAAAACCATAAAACAACTAATTTTAAATCAACGATAACTTCACTTCCTAGACTCCGATTTGGACATTTATTTTTATTTTTTTCTGAACTCAGGTATTTTTTTAGAACTCAAATCTATTGTTGGTTTCTTCAAATTCTACACGAAAAATTTCAGAAATTGATTTGAATGTTTCCATCCTCTTTTTTCCTTCAAAAATCCGCAAAAGGGGAAAAAATTCTTCCAAGAAAGAGCATTAATACTACTTGTAGTAAACCTTGATAAATATATGAGAGATTATAGCCCTTAAATTTAGAAATAATCCCTTAAACTTCAAATATATCAAAGTAATCATGCCATAAACAACATAAAAATATAAAGAAGAACACTCAAGGTAGGGTAATACCATCAAGTACTCCTTATGGAAGGAATCACTTCACAAGTCATGCTTACTACAAGACAATACATCCAACACATCCAACACAATGATACTCGTGTCTATTTATACTTTCTCATGAGTATTATGAGGGGATTATGCCAACTACCCCTTATTATTGTATTATTTCCTCTTAACTATCCAATGGGCCTATTTATTACCCATGAACTACCAAGTGGGCATATTTCATGATTATGGTTGCATTACATTCATTATCCCTTTGGGTACCTCCCTTGGTACCCCATATTATCCTCCCTACGTACATTACAGTTGTGAGCTAGTAATATAAGACCATATTGTAGTAAATTGTTATAAAACATGAAGTAGAAAAATAGATAGATAAATAAGTAATTTATAGCACCCATTAAAGGGTTAGGACCTTGAATGGTGCTACATCCCAGGTAAGCTTCGAAAGTGTTTTTTTCATTGAAAAAAAATAGTAATCTTATTTATAAAAATAAAATTACAATGGTAAATGATGAGAAAACATTAAAAATTTGTCTTTATAGGCCTATAACTTTAGTCAAAAGATTGTCGCTTACAACTCCAATTTTTTTTTCCAAATAAACTTAGACTAGGATCTATACTACTGAATCATCATATAAAATTCTCGTCAAAATTTCCAACAAAGTATAATCATCGTTATACACTAAGAGAGCTCAACTAGTCCACTGAGACAGATCAACCAATCCACTTGAAGGAGGTCATTTTGTCTTTCCATGAAGAGACAATGTTCATGTAGCTCAAAAGTTAGCAAAGCAAACTTAGAACCAAGGAGCATGATCATATTCAAAGGAGTTCATAGGGGTGTTATTAGTGATCTTCCAAATCCCATTTTCTAGCACCACTCCATCCTTAGATAGCATATCTAATTCATTGTTCCTATCCCTATAAACATGCGAGAAAGAGATGTGAGAGAAGGCTAGTTTTAGTAGAAAAATGTCATGAAAAAGAATTTGTAGAGTGAAGTTGTGTAAATTAATTTCTCCTTTCATCCATTGAATCACAAGAAGAAAGTATCCATGGATTTGAATTTGAGAAATGCCTTGTTCTTGAGTTAGAATTAAGACTAGTTGTAGAGCCATGTGCTCACGGAAGTTATTTTTGTTGTAGCCCAATCCAACCTTAAAATAGATGTCTTGAGTGGGAGATAAATGTAGATTCCTCCCTTCCCCACCTTTTGGGGGAGATCCTTAGGAGGATCCATCAAAAAAATCCCAAGGAAAGTATTTATTTATGACTTGTTTATGGGAGTGTTTTGAGATACATCCTTTTTTTCATTGGGGAAATGTAGACTCTAGAGAGGATGTTCAAGCTTTGGATAACAGATTTCAAAAACATGGTGTCCTTATCCTCAAAGAGCCTAGAATTTGGATTCAGTTAGATTCCCCATGCCAAGGTTAGAGGGAGATATTTATACCTCTATGTGGCTTTGTTCATACACCAGTTCTTGAGGGCTTCTTCAACGGAGTTTCCCTTACAAGAATTGTTTAAACTAGTCAAACACTACAAGACTTCAAGAGTATAGGCATAGATCATAATAAGAAGAGATTTTTTTTTCGAGTCAACTTTGCAAAGACAACATCGTTTCGGTCCCTCGTAGCTTATTTTTTGAAGGATGGCCCATGTTAAGGATTTGTTTTTTAACAACAACCACATAAAGATTTTTTATTTGGATGGGCATTTGAATTTCCATAGAATCCTTGCCCACTTGAGTTTGGGACTATCATTACCCTTAAGAGCTAGGGACTTACATCGTAGTCTAGGCTCATACTTGGTTGGAAGGTTCAAATACCAAATGAGATAATATTCTTAATCATTCATATTTATGAAGCAACTTCTTAGATTTTGCGTATAAAGTTCCCATATATCTACATTCTCCTCTTGCAGTCCAATCTCCTCCTAGGAAAGCCATTATTGTGGACTATCTAAATTTATAACTCCCTAATTTACCTTTCTAAGAGTATGGTATTCATGACTATTTAGATCCATAAGTAGATGGTGTGGGAGCCTGTATACATCATTACTACCAATCTATGGGTTCAAACCAATTTGGACTTTGTTTCCTCTACCCATTTTTCAAACCAAAAATTTTCCTATCAAGGGGGAGGCCATAACCACAATTTTTCATATTATTGATGCATTATGAGAGTATCTAACTAGCTTCCTCACCCATTCTTCTATGGATTAAGGAGAAATATACTTAACCTTTGATTACTTGTGCCCATAGTCTAGAGCTTTGTATCACTCTTAGTACATTTTTTACTACAAGGGCCTTTGAGAAAAGGGCTATGTTCTTAAGGCTCCATCCACCTTGTGATTTTGGTACTACAAGTGTTTTCTAGGAGGCTAGAACCATCCCTTTCTTTCCTACCTCCACAGACCATATGAACCTAAATATTATCTGTCTGGTTTTTTCCAGGACTCCTTTAAGAATCCATGCCAAGGACATCCAATAGGCAGGAAGGAAAGCTTTGAAAGTTATAAAGTGATTGTCAGATAAATAAAGTGACCCCTGATACTATTGGATTTATCATGGCCTTGATAGGCTCCATCAAAGAACCCCTAGGGATAGGACTTATGAAATCAATAGTTCTCGAACCAGTCTTGGTAGTGGGACTTCGACATCCATCTTGCAATATTGAAAGATAACATATATTTTAGAAAACACATGAAATGTTTGTATATGTCTACCTTTGAATAGTGAAGCATTATGATCTAGCCAAATAACCCATAGATTTAGGAGAGGGGGATATCTAAATGCCTTCAACTCATGCCTCTAAAACCACAATCTCAAACATTTCTCAACTTCGTTTCCTTGCCAAATATTATTGTGACCGATCCACTTACCAATATCTTTCCAAATTTGTTGAGATAATGAGCACTGAATGAAAATATGGGAAATGTTTTCCTCTTCCCTCATGCACAAAATAAAAATAGTGGGTCCTTGTTTCTTTCTATTTTGGCGAAAACCCCATGTGGAAACCTTGTTTCGTAAAGAAATCCATGTGGATAACTTGGACTTCTTTGAAGCTTTTACTTACCAAATCCTATTCCACCACCACTTTTTCACCTCTGTGTTAGGATCCAACATTGCACTGTATCCTAGTTTTGTTGTGTGCAACTCTTCATTTTTATTTTTGACCTAAAGCACCTCATTAAGATCCTCTCTCAATCTAATATGATCTCTTTTCAATTTTGCAAGAAATTATCCCCAAGTAAATTGTGTGTGCACCCTCAAGTCTTAATGACTCAACATCCTTCCAAACTTGTTTCCATATGGCAGTGGTCGCATGATCAAGAACTTGATTTAAACTGAAATATCCCATGTCTTGTAACAACTAAATAAGATCAAGAAGGAGGAAAATTGTATTACCACAATCCATAATGGCATCTACACCAAGTCTTATTTTGGATCCACTTCGCACCTTCTAGGCGAGAAAAATCCTAATAATTAAAAATGATAATACTAAGGCTTTCGACTGGTTGGAGACATTTTGAATGATTTTACAAGGACTTTTAATTCAATCCAACAAGGAAGCTGAAGCAATATATTTTTGTACCATAATCCTTTGCCACAAACTTTCTTAGTAATGAAGTTCTAAAGACTCTTAGTTGCTAAAGCCTTTCCAAAAATGCAGATACTCTTTAAATGTGACCCCCCTTCATATTTTGGTTTGGTAATGGATTGCCACTTTTCCAAATCTGTTCCCACCCCATCATTGCTACCCCTCCATTGAAAATCAAAGAAAAATCTACGAATCTTCTCCAAAACCCCTTTCGAGATGTTTATTAAAGAAGGCCAATAGACTGGTATTGCCTCCAAAACAATTAAACAAGCGTTAGTTATCTCCTCCTTGAGAGCCAACTATTACACCAAAAGTTTACTCTTCTCTCAATCTTTCCAAGAATCCAAACCCAATCAACCTTCCCATACCCATTTGGATTTAGAATAAAGCCTAAATACTTTGTACCCTCTTGTAAGAATCAAGTTATGAAAGGAAATGCATTTTGTAAATTCCATCCCACCTCTTCACCAAAGTTATTGAAACAAACATCAAATTTTAAGTAATTCACTTGCATACTAGTTTCTTTGCAATGTAGTTGTAGTATATCCTAAAACATCCTACCCTCAAGCGCAAATCCATTTGTGAATAGTAAGACATCATCAAAAAATAGTAAGTATTTGGATCTCTCATTTCCTCTAACCCTTATACCTTGGATGATTCTTGACCTTCTCGTTGTTGATATGGACTTTCTTAGCCCCTCTACCACTAACAGGAAAAGGTAAGGAAATAAAGGACAACCTTATCTCAAACCTTCTGTTGGTTTGAGGAATGGTGATGTAGCCCCGTTGATGAGCATTGCATATGACACCAAAGTCACACACCCCATAATCTAGTTGGCATATTTAATATTGAACCCCACACAAATCAACACGAGTCTTAAGTAAAGCCAACATGTTCTATCATAAGCTTTTAACAAATCTAATTTTACAATCATTGCCTAAAGATGTTTTACTTTGATAGTGTGTAATTCCTCCTATGTAGACCCAATAGTTTCATGAATTTGGTTTCCCTCCAAAAACCCAAATTGTTCAAGAGAAATTACCTTTGAAAGGATCCTCTTCAGTCTCACTACCAACACTTTTGAAATAATCTTGTACACACAATTGCAAATTGAAATTGGTCTAAACTCATTAAATGTCTCAAGCTTGTCAAATTTTGGTATGAGAGCTATACAAGTTGTCTTAAAAGAGACCAAAACCTTTCCATTAAGCCTTACCTTCTCAACTATTTCAGTGAATCATTTCCCAACAAATAAAAAATCACAGGAAGAATTCAACAATCCACTCTTTTGGGCTCAGAATCTTGTCTTTCCGAAAATAAGATAACACAATAAACAACTAGTCATTTGAATTTTCCTCATACATATTTTGATTGTCCTCCTCACACTTCATTTGGGGAAAGTAAGCAACCACCTTAACAATTTATACAATATTTATACCTCTAGGTTCCTTGAAAATAGTCTCAAAATGATTTACCCCTAAATCAACCAACCCTCTAAAATTTCTTACAACTCCCCCCTCATAATTTTTCATGTCCCAAATAGTATTTGCAATCTTTCTTAAATTAAGAAAATTGATGGAAGCATTTGTGTTTTCACCACGCAACCTCAACCAAGTTGCACTACTTTTCATCTGCTAAGAACTCATTTTTTCTTGCTTTCGATTCTTTGACTCGAGATAGTTCCACATTAAAAACACCTTGGACATTATCCCCAAACAATGTAATAATTTTAAAATCAAACTCTTTAATGGTCCTAACCCTGCTTTCGAATCTTTCCATAGCCCATTCCACTGCCTTACACTTCATTGCTTTCAAAGCATTAGCATACTGAATACAAGTCAAGTCCCCAAATTAGGTTCAAAACTCCTCCAACTACCTTTAACTAGATTTTGAAAATATTCCTTTGCTAATCATGAAGGATTGAACTTACAATGGATCCCTAGCTTCTCATCTTGCAAATCCAATTGTAGTAAAATTGGGCAATGATCATAAATGTTCCCTGTCTCAACCCAAGATCGATATCTAGCTACTCGTTGAGGTAAGGGGTTTGAAATTGAGAAATAGTCCAGTCTCTTTGACACACTGTCCATGTCAGTCCTGTTATTCTACCATGTGGGCCTCATAGAAATGGGATCTGTGTCTACCATCCCTACCACCTCCAATTAATGAATGAAGTAGTTGACATGTTCTTCAACTCTTGCCAATTCCCCTCACATTTCCCTTTTGCTAACCGTAAAATCCAAATCTCCTTCTATATCAACCTCCCTTCTCCAATTAGAGGCAGAGAAAATATTTTATCCCAATATGTTAGCTTGTCATCATAAGGGATATACAGATTCATCATAGTAATAGTAATTCTAAGGCTTTTACTATTAAACTCTGTGCGTTGGCTTGAAAACACAACAAAGGAGTTAGAAACAACAAATGAGTTAGTGATGTTGAGACTTGAACTCCACCCCATAATCAGACCCCTAAAAATTCCAATAGAATCAATAGCCAAGAATTCCCAACCCTTCAAACACTTCTTAAGACTACTGATAAATAAATCC
>JZKD02S0637546.1:234266-251504 GCA_000966675.3 Picea glauca
ATGCATAAGAAGAATGTTAGGCTTCTCAACTTCCACTAATTTGGTTAGGGCTAGCCTCTTGTTTTAATTTCCCATGCCCCTAATATTCCATGACAAAACAATCATTTCAAACCACCCTTCTTGGGTTCATCCACTTTAAGGACCTTGGTGGTAGGATATTGTTTTATTTGTTAGATTTCAATGATAACCGTGTCATGCATGTGCTTTAAGTATGACTTTCTACCAATTGAAAAAAAAAAACTATTTTTTGTGGATATCAACTCCCAACCCACTTGAAAAAGACCCACCACACTCATTTTCCTTTTTTTTTTTTTATCTCAAGTCATATTGACCCTTCTTCCCCAACGATCCCTAGATCAAGCAGAATCTCCCCCAAAGAAGATCCATATCCCCAATTAATTTCAAGACTAGAGCTACCCAAATTGGACTTCCCTTCATCTAACTTTGACTGATACAACAAAGTCAAATTCTTTCTCCCATCCCCTTTTTTGCCCTCATAAGTTTCCTTGTGCTTCATAGATACTTCGATCGGATTTGTCCAATAGGAAAACTGGACTAACATAGATGAATAGACTTACTAGGATAAGTGAGGCCAACTTCCATAGCCACTATATGGTTGAAGAGTACTAAGACCAATCTCGCCTTAACCATAAGTATTGGAATTTACGGTGGTTGTGCTTGTGACTCTATCTCATCTAGAATCGAAGGCCTAGTGTCCTCAACATCGGTGACTGAGACTGTAGATATGCCCCCTCCTTCTGGCTCAATAATAGGATCTTAGACTTGAGTGGACTAAAAACTCTCTTTCAAGCACCCGGGGGGCCTTAGTATCATGAGTGGATGCCTTCAACTCAATTTGATGTCTAAGTGTTTTTTATTTCTCTATAGGATCTTAGACTTGAGTGGACTAAAAACTCTCTTTCAAGCACCTTGGGGCCTTAGTATCATGAATGGGTTCCATCAACTCAATTTGTTGTTGAGATGTCTTTGATTTCTCTGCAACCTCTAATTCAACTCTACATTTCCAAACTTGTCTTATGAAGGGGCTTGAGAAATCAATATCTAAGTGACCATATTGATGTCACCAATCACAGTTGAAATGGTATGTTAACATAATCTAGAACATGTAATGTTCTCTCCAACTCAAAGGGCATTAGGCTGACGAACTTTAGGGTTCCTACCAGACAATCTTTAAGTTGTGAAAAGGCACAAATCTCTGAGCGAATAGATGAAGACTGTCCTGGAGATAAAACACCATCAATACATCGTTTGTGAGCCTGAACATCGAGTCTTCATCCATCATATTCATCGTCCATCGCAATAACCCTCTCACAACATCGAGGCTGATATTTTTTATTTCAATGGTGTTTGAACTTGTGTACTAAGTCTCGTTCCCGCTGCTTCTCTCTGGAATTATCCACCTCATTATGCCCCCACGCAGACGAAGAATCATGGGCGGCTTCCTTTGAAGAGGCGACGACGGGTTTCGAAACTGGGCCTCAGAAGACGCTGAAAATCCCAAAACAATGCAAATGCGTTTCCAGCTGCGATAAAGAGTTCAGAAGTTCACTCATTCATTGTTTCAAAACAGATATCAGAGAGCTCATGGGTACCGTGATATTTTGTTGTTTCTGCAAAGAGGAAAATACAGATTACATAAAACACACAAAATAGGTTCTACCGAGATTTGAACTCGGGTTACTGGATTCAGAGTCCAATGTCCTTACCACTAGACCATAGAACCGTGGACAAAATACGTGATCTCTGTTAGTAATAAGTTCCTTTAATTACACACTTTTTCGAAACTATTCAATAGAAATTCTGACTACTATTTAGCCATGAATTACGGCCATACTATTTAACATGAAAGTAAGACTATTCAAAGAGATGGCATTCATTTCAAGAATTTTTATAACGAAGAAAGATTATTTTTTTTTCTTCAAAAAATGATATACTAGATTCGGCATTAACTCTTTTGCATCCCAAGTGCATTGGAAAACGAAATCCTGCAAATCCGTACCGGCAAAGTAGTTTATTTGGAAGCTGCAAAGCAGCAAGGGCAAAGTTTTTTTTCAAGTCAAAAAAAAAAACTTAATGAAGTTTTGAGTTAGAGATGCTTAAAAACCTTTATAAACATGTATTTTTATATACTATGTTCTCGTGAACGAGTATATTCTGGACAGCACGATACATTTTATCATCACATTGTCCAATGGTTATTTTGTGCA
This sequence comes from Picea glauca, assembly GCA_000966675.3. Taxonomy (NCBI): domain Eukaryota; kingdom Viridiplantae; phylum Streptophyta; class Pinopsida; order Pinales; family Pinaceae; genus Picea; species Picea glauca. The sequence continues at coordinate 236,495 of JZKD02S0637546.1, forward strand.
GGTTAAATAGAGAAAGGAGGCAACCAATTAATCCTAATAGAGTTTGCATAGAGAACATACCTTACATCTAACCTGAGAAGAAGATCGAGATCCTTGTACAGGGCAGGGAATAGAGGCATAACAACGTTTATAAAGACAGAGCATTCTATACAAGCTAAAGAACAAAGAAGGATCCTTGTTGGTGAAGCGAGTGGGTCATAAATTCTTCATTTACAGATTAAGTGTTTGGTATTTTGTCTTTTATGGTTTGGAGGTATTTTAGGCTTAGGTGATTTATCCCTATTGGAACACATAATTTTTTAGGTGATTTCATATTCTTGATGCATTTGTGGACTACGCAGTGTGGTTCTTGGTTTTGCAATTTTGTAGATTTTGCCAATTTATTAAAAGATACTCTACGTTTATCATTGCATCTCTATTTAATTAGTTGGCTCCAATTCTTTATTTTCCTGAAACACCCTGATATTAAACCAACAAATATGGATTACAAAGAATAACAAGAAATGAGAAGAGCCTTAAGGACCCACGAGAAAATGATTCAAAGTAATAGATCTTCCATTTTCACTATTACAAAGAAGGTGCATGAAAATGAACAACGAGTAGTCTCTCAAATTGCCTCCATCATGGATACTTTGGTTCAATTAAATCAATAAATGATAGATCTTGAAGCATAATATATTGTGGTAAGAAATATAGTTGTTCATTCAAGTAAAGATGATTATTTAGGGGTTTCCAACTAAAGAGTGTCAATCAATTCTAGACAAGGAGAATTAAAAAAAGAAGACACAGTGCAACTCTTTAAAGCCATCAACTGCCATATTTCCTTGTTTTTAAAATCATTTGCATATTAGATAGCTTTTATAAAATCTATAATAGTAATAAATATTGATAATTTTTTCTTGTAAACATATGTAAGCTTGGTTTAGAATTGTTTTATTTGTTTAAATTTTAAAGACACGCAATTACATGTATTAATATAATAATAAATAATTTTTTAAAGATTATTTTACTTTCCTCGTTGTCTATTTAAGTTACATGGTGAATTCAAAACAACACTTTAAAATATTTTTAAGACAATATGGTTATGTGGTTAGTATACATGTGAACCCAACCTAAAAATATAATTTGTTTTATTTGCTATGAGTGCAAAGTCAATAGTGATATGCATATTTTTTAGTTTTTTATTCCATATGTTATTATAATTTGAATTTTCAATTCTTTGTTTTTTTAATATTAATTTTGATATTTTTTAGTTTTTTATTCCATATGTTTAATAATTATAATTTTTAATTTTTTGTTTTTTATAATATTAATTTTTTTATTCCATTATGTTATTATAATTTGAATTTTCAACTCTTTGCTTTTTTAATATTAATTTTGATATTTTTTAGTTTTTTATTCCATATGTTATTATAATTTGAATTTTTAACTTTTGTTTTTTATAATATTAATTTTGTTTATTTAAAGAAAAATCATATATTTTTTAGTTTTTTTTTTTCATATGTTATTATAATTTGAATTTTCAATTTTTTGTTTTTTTAATATTAATTTTCTTTATCTAAAAAAATCATTTTAGTTTGTCTTTTTTTCCATATGTTATTATAATTTGAATTTTCAGCTTTTTGTTTTTTTAATATTAATTTTGTTTATCTAAAAAAAATCATATATTTAATATTTTAAGGAGATATCAAAATATGAATAAGTGCCTTCACTGTACATGAGAAGATTAAGTCTTTTTTATTCTCAAAACATAAATAGAATTATAGGCTTCTAAAATTATTTATATTTTACATATATTCCAAAGAAGCATAGCTACAATGTATAAAAAAGATGACAAGAATAAGCTTGAAGCCTATCAAATTAAGATCACAAAATATTAATTTTTGAACAACACGAGAAATTCCCCTACCCTATAAGCCTCTAATATAGTAGTATGACTTCTTCCAATGAAGTCCTTCCTCCCATCGATTATGTTATGATCAACATGCCTTATTGAAATGAGAAAGTTTCCTTGGATAAAAAAAAATTCCGAAAAAAAAATCGTGATTTTAATTTCGATAGTTTGAATTGAAATTACTATTTTGATGTGCATTCTGCACTTGCATATTAGAAGAAGTATCTTTGATCCCTTTCTTCAAAAAGAAACCAGCACCAAAATTTGCATTTCCTTGGTGTGGTGACATCTTCCCATAAAGATCGCCTAGTTACCATCCGCTATAATGTTGAAAAACTCATGAATAAGCACTTTAGAATTTTTTACATCTTATGCATATAGAAGTAAAAAAGTGTGCATAACATACTAAACTAGATTGAAAAGAAAACAAAAGTTGAAGGCTTGTTCATAAGATGAATGCAAAGGTGGTAGTTATGCCTTCTCTAACCTCCTCCATAAACATATAACCTTTTGCTAGTTGTATGACTTCTTTTGACAAAGCATCTGCCTCTTCATTCATCTCCCTATAGATGTGGGTGAAAGAAATTACTTCAAAATAAATTTCCACCAATTTCAATTGGTCACTAATGGGCCTAAGAAAGATATTTGTTAATTGAATGAGGCTTTTCATCCAGTATATAAGTAAACTGGAATCTCCAAAGATCTAAAAAAAATTAGCATTCTTGTTCCTAACACATTTTAGAAGGCATCTAAGAGCCATAACATCAACATGATTATTTGTTCCAATCCCTTTTTCAATTTTGAATTTCAGAAAGTGATCATCATAAAAGTATAGAAGTCTCTCAACACCACCACTGTGATTTGTAGAGCTTTCACTAGCTCCATAAAAAAATCCCCCTTTGAGACTTGTCAATTTCAAGGTTCCTTATCTTCCTTGGCTCTTTTGGGATGACATTCCTACTAATCACTACAAAAGTTGATCCCACTTGTGACGATACTTGAAAAGGAGGAATATGATTTTCCTAAAAAAATTGGGAATCTCTGACTAACTAGATTCCCCAAATTACGAAACACGAGACCATGAAGCACAAATGCTTGAAAAAACTCGTTTTCTATTTCTGAGGGTAATCCACATTGATACAATGATAGAAAGGGATCCACCACAATAAAAGAATGACCTAAATAATAAACTCATTTCCTTAGTAAATTTTCACAAGATCTTCACTCTTTTCCTTCGATCACATTTGAGAATGATTTAGAAGCCCTATCATGGCTATCGCTCATTGGTTGTCCACAGCTGACATTAAAATACTTTAACTATTTTTTATTATACCACTTTTTCATGCAAGTGTCCACAAAGTCACCCATCCATATATTTTTAAATCCTATTGTTTGTTTTGTTTCTGTCCATACTCGTTGGGCATACTGGCATTGTATAAGCAACCAAACTATTGTTTCTTCATCCCCTCTACACAACATGAATATCCCTAGACCATGTCTTTTTCTTCTTTGAAGGGCTTCCCAAGTCAAAGGTTTATTCTTTAGGGAAAGCCACATGAATATTTTGGTCTTCTTAGGAGCTTTTAACTTCCATATATTTTCCACCACCACTCCACTTATTCTTCTTCTGAAGAAAACATTGCTTTCTAACCCAACCATGCTATATATCCTCTCAATGTAGCTTCCTTGTATAACTTATATACAATCTCATTCAACTCTCTAAACACATGTTGAAAGGAAACCATTTCAAATTGAAATGATGGTTTGTCAAGTCAGTGAAAGTGGAGCAATGTTAATATTTTCATCAAGGTTCAAGTTTCTCTAATGACACACTTTTACTTGTGCTCATGTTAGTTGTACACTATTACTTGCAATAACAATTGGTGTTAAGTGCAAGTCTTAGACACCTTTAGCGGAATAAATACCCCTTATCCATGACCTCTTACCCATAAGATTGCAATTGTAATGTTATTGGTTGCACTCACTCCTAAGTGGAGTTAGGTATGTTAACCACAACATGATAAATGGAAACCAATACAAAAAAAATGGCTTATGTCAAAATAAACATGATGTTGTATGAAAATGGCTTGCTAAGTTGGTGAAAGTGGAACAATTTCATTTCCTCACCAGGATTCAATTATTTTCAATTACAGTTTCAGCTTGTGCTTTTGTATGTGCCAATACTTACAATTATAATCGAAGCTAAGTGCAATTCCTATATAAATTTGACAAAATGAATACCCCTTACTTGCTTGTTGCCTCTTAATTAAATGAATACCCCTTACTTGCTTGCTGCATCTTAATTAGAGGTGGACTTTCATAGCTCGTGAGACGAGATAAATACCCCATGCTTGTTGCTTCTTAGTTAAAGGATGACTTTCGTAGCTCATGAGATGTGTTTGCTTCATTTAATATTTCAAATTTATCGACTCTACTTGCTAGTGTTAACCGGAAACATTAGTCAAATAATGTGTAGTTATAACACCCTTTCAATTTTTAATGTCAAAATTGATAACATAAACATTAAAGATATATTTGTTCTATAACACTACGAGACTTTTAAATGTGAAAAGTGTTTATAATTTGATTCTAGATATTGTTATAAATTCAATAGGTGGTTTTTTGGAAGCATGTAGTTTGCAATATATTTCTCATGGGCCTTCGTGAGAGAAAAGTTAATATTTTACGATTATAACATGATCAATATGTTTTCTAGAGTGAATGGGTCGTGATTCAATAGTAAAGTAAGGGGCATTTTATATCTATTGTTAATGTTCAAATTCCTATAGATATTTTTACCCTTCATGGGTTATTCAATTCATGTAAATAGATAATCTCACGTACATAAAAGGGCATGCATTAGTCACATAAAAAGGGCATGCATTACTTGCATAAAAAGGGCATGCAAGTCTAAAGTAAATAAATTTAGTAGAATTTAAATTTATTGTTAAAAAAACTATTGTTAAACAAAAAGTGAGAAGTGCATAATAACATAGTTCTTAACACACAATTCAAACAAGTTTAGAGCATGCATTAGTTACATAAAAAGGGCATGCATTAGTTACATAAAAAGGGCATGCATTACTTGCATAAAAAGGGCATGCAAGTCTAAAGTAAATAAATTTAGTAATGCATAAAAAGGGCATGCAAGTCTAAAGTAAATAAATTTAGTAGAATTTAAATTCATTGTTAAAAAAAACCATCGTTAAACAAAAAGTGAGAAGTGCATGATAACATAGTTCTTACCACACAACTCTAACAAGTTTATGAAGTCTTAATCTTTTCAAATTACTTGATGGAATTCTGAGTAATGTTCTATATTTTGGAATTAAGAAAGATAATTTTAATAAAGTGAAAAAGAAAATCAATAAAATAAAAATAAACACAAGGATAAGAATAAAAATATCAACATAAATGTTGCTTATGTGGTTGTTTTACAAATATGTTAGAAGGTGTTATAATAAAGAGTGAGTTGCTATTATGGTTTCTTTACAAGTTTACATCAAGAATACTTACTCTCAAATAAATAAGGTGTTATAATAAAGAGTGAGTTGTTATTATGGTTTCTTTACAAGTTTACATCGAGAATATTTACTCTTAAATAAATAAGGAGTTGTAATAAGTTAGTTGATTTAAAACAAATCGAATTAAAGATTAAAGATTTTCCTTAAAAATTATAACCTTTTAATAAGTTTTAAACTTTTCCAATGCCATAGTTTTGGTACATTTTGTCAAAGGTATTCAATTAGTTAGTGTGGTGAGTTGTAGATGGATGTTCTTCCTAAAGAGGTACATGAAAACACTTAAGAGGTTTGTAAGGTAATGAACACATTTGTCGGGGTGTATGATTGAAGGGCTCATTGTTAACAAATCTTTCTTTTTTATGTTCGAGTTCCTGAAACAAATGCATGTAGATGCTCCAATCATGTGGGATGGTGATCATGACAAAGAACTATTGGAATGAGAGAAATTCCAGAAAAAATGGGGAAATGAGGGTTATGAGAGGTAATATACTTTTTTCCATATATATGGTTATAATTGTGTTTTTTAATGAATAATTGTTTTCCTTGTAAAAACTGAATAATATTAAGTGATCATTGACATTGTAGACGAGGATGAATGGGAAAGAACGAACAAAATTATTTTATTCAATATCGAGGCTATCAAGAAGTAAGTGGCAATGTATGATGAGATGTGTAAAAAATGATTGGAAGACACAAAAATGCTTAGAAGGTCAAACCCTCATATTCCACTCCCTATTACATGATTAATGACATGTAGAGTGCATACTTCTTTGATTGGCTATTATGACCACAATTATGAAATTTCATGGCCACTTTGCAACTACTAGCATTGGTTTAACTGAAATCTAGGCACTCTATCTAAAGATATATGGCATGCAAACTACACGACTGTCACCAGAAAAACCCTAAAACAACTAATTTTAAATCAACGATAACTTCACTTCCTAGACTCTAATTTGGACAATTTTTTATTTTATTTTTCCCAAAATCAGGTGTATTTTTATATGAACTCAGATCTATTGTTGGTTTCTTCAAATTCTACACGAAAAAATTCAGAAATTGATTTGAATGTTGCCATCCTCTTTTTTCCTTCAAAAATCCGCAAAAGGGAAAAAAAAAATCTTCCAAGAAAGAGCTTTAATACCACTTGTAGTAAACCTTGATAAATATATGAGAGAATATAGCCCTTAAATTTAGAAATAATCCCTTAAACTTCAAATATATCAAAACATTCACGCCATAAACAACATAAGAATATAAAGAAGACCACTCAAGGTAGGGTAATACCATCAAATACTCCTTATGGAAGGAATCACTTCACAAACCATGCTTACTACAAGACAATACATCCAACACATCCAATACAATGATACTCATGTCTATTTATACTTTCTCATGAGTATTATGAGGGGTTTATGCCAACTAACCCTTATTATTGTATTATTTCCTCTTAACTATCCAATTGGCCTATTTATTACCCACGAACTACCAAGTGGGCCTATTTCATAATTATGGTTGCATTATATTCATTATCCCCTTGGGTATCTCCCTTGGTACCCCATATTATCCTCCCTAGGTACATTACAACTGTGAGCTAGTACTATAAGACCATATTGTAGTAAATTGTTATAAAACATAAAGTAGAAAGATAGATAGATAAATTAGTAATTTATAGCACCCATTAAAGGGTTAGGAACTTCAAGGGTGTTACATCCCAAGCAAGCTTCGAAAGGGTTTTTTTTCATTGAAAAAATATAGTAATCTTATTTATAAAAATAAAATTACAATGGTAAATGATGAGAGAGCATTAAAAATTTGTCTTTACAGGCCTATAACTTTAGTCAAAAGACTGTCGCTTACAATTCCATTTTTTTTTTTCCAAATAAACTTAGACTAGGATCTATACTAGTGAATCATCATATATAATTCTCTTCAAAACTTCCAACAAAGTATAATCATTGTTATACACTAAGAGAGTTTATCTAGTCCACTGAGAGAGGTCAACCAATCATCTTGGAGTTCATTATGTCTTTCCATGAAGAGACACCGATCACGTAGCTCAAAAGTTAGCAAATCAAACTTATAACCAAGGAGCATGATCGTATTCAAAGGAGTGTGGTGTTATTAATGATATTCCAAATCCCATTTTCTAGCACCACTCCATCCTTAGATAGCCCATCTAATTAATTGTTCCTATCCCTATAAACATGCGAGAAAGACATGTGAGAGAAGGCTAGTTTTAGTAGCAAAATGTTATGAAAAAGAGGTTGTAGAGTGAAGTTGTGTAAATTTAATTCTCCTTTCATCCATTGAATCACAAGCATAGAGTCTCCATGGATTTGAATTTGAGAAATTCCTTGTTCTTGAGTCATAATTAAGACTAGTTTTAGAGCCATGATCTCAGGAAAGTTATTTCTGTTGCAGCCCAGTCCAACCTTAAAATAGATGTCATTAGTGGGAGATAGATGTATATTCCCCACTGCCCCACCTTTGGGGGGAGATCCTTGAGAGGCTCCATAAAAAAAATTCCCAATGCAAGTATTTATTTATGACTTCTTTATGGGAGTGTTTTGAGATACATCCTTCCTTGCATTGGGGAAATGTAGAGAGAATGTTCAGGCTTTGGATAGAACATTTCAAAAGCATGGTTTCCTTATCCTCAAAGAGACTATAATTTGAGCCAGTTAGATTCCCCATGCCAAGCTTAGAGGGATATATTTATACCTCTTTGTGGCTTTGTTCATACTCCAGTTATTGAGGGATTCTTCAATGGAGTTTCCCTTCCAAGAATTGTTTAAACTAGTCAAGCACTACCATACTTCAAGCATATAGGCATAGGTCATAATAATAAGAGAGTTTGTTTTCGAGTCAACTTTGCAAAGACAACATTGTCTCGGTCCCTCATGGCTTATTTTTTGAAGGATGGCCCATGTTAAGGATTTGTTGTTTAACAACAACCACATAAATAGTCTTGATTTGGATGGGCATTTGATTTTCCATAGAAATCTTGCCCACCTAGGTTTCAGACTATCATTACCCTTAATATCTAGGGCCTTACATCCTAGTCTAGGCTCATACTTGCGTGTAAGGTTCAAAAACCAAATGAGGCAATATTATTAATCATTCATATTTATGAAGCAACTTCTTAGATTTTGCGTATAATGTTCCCATATGTATGCATTCTCTTATTGCAATCCAATCTCCTCTTAATAAAGCCATTATTATGGATTGTATAAAGTTATAACTCCCTAAGTTACCTATCTAAGAGTATGGTAGTCCTGACTATTTAGATCCATAACTACATGGCATGGGAGCATGTATGCATCATTACTACGAATTTATGGGTTCAAGCCAATTTGGACTTTGTTTCCTCTACCCATTTTTCAAACCACCCAATTGCTTATCAAGGGGGAGGCCATAACCACACTTTTCCATATTATTGATGCATTATGAGAGTGTCAAACTAGCTTCCTGACCCATTCTTCTATGGATTAAGGAGAAATATACTTAACTTTGATTACTTGTGCCCTTAGTCCAGAGCCTTGCATCAATCTCAATACATTTTTTACTACAAGGGCCTTTGAGAAAAGGACCATGTTCTTAAGGCTCCATCCACCTTGTGATTTTGGTACTACAAGTGTTTTCTAGGAGGCTAGAACCATCCCTTTCTTTCCTACCTCCATAAATCATATGAACCTAAACATTATCTGTCTGGTTTTTTCCAGGACTCCTTTGAGAATCCATGCCAAGGACATCCAATAGGCAGGGAGGCAAGCTTTGAAAGTTATAAAGTGATTTTCAGATAAATATAGTGCCCCCTGATACTATTGGATTTATCATGGCCTTGATAGGCTCCATCAAAGAACCCCTAGGGATAGGACTTATGAAATCAATAGTTCTCCAAACAGTCTTGGTAGTGAGACTTTGACATCCATCTTGCAATATTGAAAGATAACAAATATTTGAGAAAACACATGAAATGTTTGTATTTGTCTGCCTTTGAATAATGAAGCATTATGAGCTAGGTATTTTGAGCTAGCCAAATACCCCATAGATTTAGGAAAGGGAGAGATCTAAATGCCTTCAACTCTTGCCCTCTAAAACCACAATCTCAAACATTCCTCAACATCATTTCCTTGCCAATTATTATTGTGACTGATCTACTTACCAATATATTTCCAAATTTGTTGAGAGAATGAGCACTAAATGAAAATATGGGAAATGTTTTCCTCTTACCTCATGCACAAAATACAAATATTGGGTCCTTATTTGTTTATATTTTGGATAAAATCCCATGTGGGAACCTTGTTTTGTAAAGAAATCCATGTGGATAACTTGGACTTCTTTGAATCTTTTACTTACCAAATCCTATTCCACCACCACTTTTTCACCTTTGTGCTAGGCTCCAACATTGCATTGTATCCTAGTTTTTTGTGTACAACCTTTCATTTTTATTTTTGACCTAAACCACCTCATTAGGATCCTCTCTCAATCTAATATGATCTCTTTTCAATTTTGCAAGATATTATCCCTAAGTAAATTGCATGTGCACCCTCACGTCTTAATGACTCAACATCCTTCCAAACTTGTTGCCATATGTTAGTGGTCACCTGATCAAAAACTTGATTTAAAGTGAAATATCACATGTCTTGTAACAACTAAATAAGATCACAAAGGAGGAAATTTGTATTACCACAATCCATAATGGCATCTACACCAAGTCTTATTTTGGAACCACTTCGCACTTTCAAGGAGAGAAAACTCCCAATAATTAAAACTAATAATACTAAGGCTTTTCACTGGTTGGAGACATTTTGAATGCTTTTACAAGGACTTCTAATTCAATCCAGCAAGGAAGATGAAGAAATATATTTTTGTACCATAATCCTTTGCCACAAACTTTCTTAGTAATGAGGTTCTAAAGACTCTTAGTTTCTAAAGCCTTTCCAAAAATGAGGATACTCTTTAAACCTGACCCCACTTCATATTTTGGTTTGGTAATGGATTGCCACTTTTCCAAATATGTTCCCACCCCATCATTTCTACCCCTCCACGAAAAATCAAAGCAAAATCTATGAATCTTCTCCAAAACCCCTTTTGGATGTGTATTAAAGAAGGCCAATAGACTAGTTGTAATATTCCAGATATAAAAAGTATGCAGAACATAAATAAAATGATAGAAATGTCATATGAACAACAACATAACCAGAATAACAGCACAATAATACTGAAATGATAACAGAATAACACCAGAAAGAGCACTTCGATTACTGAGAGCAATGTTCGCGGGCCTCTTCGAGGGTGCAACCTCCAGTCAAGCAAAGCTCTATTACAATAATATCCAAGCTAGGGTTCACATACCCTTGACTCCTATGTATACTAAATATGTCTATCAAGAGAACCATCTGGAGGAAGATCCTTCTAGAAGCAGAAGATTCTATTAGGTCTTCTTAAATTCAATTTATTCTACCTTATTGTAAGGCCTTATTAATATTGACCTGTATTTCATCGAAATAAATTGTTCTACCTACGTAAGGGGTTAGGTCCCTAACATGTCCACTCCCTTAGAAATAGCCTTGTCCTCAAGGCTTGAGATGTGGAAATTGCTGCAGAATGGTAGTTGATTCCTAAGTGGCATCTGCTGGAGTTGTATCTTTCCACTGGACTAACACTTCCTTGATGGTTCGCTGACACAGGCAACGCTCACGCTAGTCCAAAACTGCTTGTGTTTGTAGCTAAATGTAGCCTTCTTCGTCCAACTCGGGAAGGTTGGTTTGAGTTTGGCACTTAGTTCCAATCACCTTCTTCAAGCATGAAACATGAAAAACAAGTTGTAGCTTAGAATGACTGGGCAAAGCTAACTGATAGGCCACCTGTCCCACACACTTGAGAACTATATAAGGACCATAAAATTTGGGTGTCAGCTTCTGAAAATGGTTGACCTTGAGGGAATTTTTCTTGTAAGGTTGCAGTCGAAGAAACACTTGATCCCCTTCTACAAATTGACATTCAGAGCGACCTTGATCTACTTGTTGCTTCATGTGATTCTAAGCCATGACCAAATTCTCTTTGAGGGTATGGAGAATAGCCTGTCTAACTGTAAGCATTTGGTCAACTGCCTAGACCTTCAAGACACCTGATAAATATGAGATGAATGAAGGTGGATTTTGTCCATAGACCGCTTCAAAAGGAGTCATGCATGTATCTATATGGTATGAAGTGTTGTACAACCATTCGGCTAGGGGTAACCATTGAGCCCACTAATTTTTCTTTTCCGATGCAAAACACCTCATATATGTTTCCAAACACTTGTTTACAACTTTAGTTTGACCATTCGTCTGGGGATGATAAGTTGTGCTGAGATGCAATTGGGTGCCTTGTAGCTTGAATAGTTCTTGCCAAAAATTACTGGTGAAAGTTGGGTCGTGATAAAAAACAATAGAATGTGGCATGCCATGAAGCTTGAAGAGCTGATCCATTGAAAGATGAGCCATTGTTGATGTTGTAAATGGGTGTTGAAGAGCACATAAATGAGCATACTTGGAAAGGCGATCAACTACCACCATGATGACTAATTTATTACTTGATTTAGGTAAGCCTGTAATAAAATCCATAGAGATATCCCTCCAAATAGCAGGTGGAATCAGAAGCGGTTGCAGTGTGCCCAGAGATTTGACTTTTTCTCTCTTGTTTCATTGAAAAATATCACATTCGGCCACAAAATTAGGAATGTCTTGTTTCATACCATCCCAGAAAAAAGAATGTTTGACCCTGTCATAGGTTTTGGTAAACCCGGAGTGCCCAACTGTGCGTGTGGCATGAAGCTTAGAAAGCACCGTGGATTTACGTTTTGACTTTTTACTTAAATACAAACAGTCTTTGTATCGAAGCTCATCATGGAGCCATGAGTACCCTGGGTAAACCAGAGAATTGGACTGCAATTGGTATATTAGATGTGAACTTTTGGGATCATGTAGCCATTCCTGGTGAACGACTTGGAGCCAATCTGGTACAATGAAGGCGAGAGAAAAAAAGGGAGCCTTCATCTTCATATTTTCGGGAAAGTGCATCGACAACCACATTGTCTTTGCCTTTCTTATAAATGATCTCACAATCATATCCAAATAGCTTAGTCACCCATTTTTGTTGCTCTAGGGAGGAAATGTGTTGTTCCAGAAAATACTTGAGGCTTTGATGATCTGTCGTAATTTGGAAGCATTGCCCCAATAGATAAGGGCGCCACAAATCAACAACATGAAAAATAGCCAACATTTCCTTTTCATAGATTGATTTGCCCAAATTTCGTTCAAACAGTTGTTTGTTGGTAAAGGCCAAAGGCCTACCCTCTTGCATAAGGACAACGCCAATACCTTTCCCTGAAGCATCACATTCCAGGATAAAGGTCTTTGTGAAATCAAGAAGGGCTAGGACTGGAGTGGTGCACATGGCCATCTTCAAGGTTTGAAAATCCTGAGTAGCTGTTAGGTTCTAAGTGAAAGAATTATTTTTAAGGAGTGTCGTGAGAGGTTCCACAATCTTTCCATAATTCTTAAAAAACTTGAGATAGTAACCTTTTAGGCCCAGAAATCCTCACAAGCTTTTGAGAGTCTTTGGGTGAGGCCAATATTGCATAGCTTCAATCTTTTTAGGATCCACCCTGACACCATTCTTTCCAACAAGATGGCCCAAGTACTCGACTTCTGAGGCGCCAAAAGCACATTGATATTGTTTCAGGAAAAAATGGTGCTAAGAGAGTAGATGGAGAACTTGGTCCACATGAGCAAGGTGGTCTATCCAGGTTTTGCTATAGATGAGGATATCATCAAAGAAAAATAAGACAAAATGATGGAGAAAGGGGCAAAAGACATGATTCATGAGGCTTTGGAAGGTGGAGGGGGCATTAAACAAACCAAAGGGCATGACCAAAAACTCATAGTGGCCCTCATGAGTTATAAAGTCAGTCTTAGGAATGTCTAACTCTTTCATACAGATCTAGTGGTATCCAGAATGGAGATCAAGTTTAGTAAAGAACCGGGCGCCACTCAATTCATCCAAGAGGTCATCAATGACATGCATGTGAAATTTGTCTTTAATGGTGAGTTTGTTGAGGGCGCGGAAGTCAGGACACATGTGCCAAGAACATTCTTTCTTCAGGACCATGACCACAGGAGAAGAGTAGGGGCTCGTACTAGGGTGGATAACGCTTGCACTGAGCAATTCTTGAACCATTTTCTCAATTTCATTTTTTGGGGAAAAAGGGTGACGATAGGGACGGATATTGGGAGGGAGGATTCTTGGTATAAGGGGAATGGAATGATCATGAACACCACGGGAAGGTGAGAGTCCCTAGGGAGTGAAAAATACCACTTGATGTTTAGAGAGGATGGATTGGAGTTGTGGCACACAGGGTATCTCAGTTGCCTGTATGACATGGAGTTGGGAAATAACACCAGAATGACCTTTTTTTAGCATATTTTCCATGCGATGGGAACTAATGATCTCCAGTGAACCGAGGATTATGCCTTGGAACTTATATTTTTGGCCCTCCTGGTCGAATTGCATGGTTGATTCCTTGAAATCCATGAGAATGGGACCCAAAGTCCTTATCTAATCTCCACTCAACACAATGTCACAACCACCCATGTCGATAAAAAACATATGAGATTTCAGGTGGTAGTCACTAATTTGGAGACACACATTTTCACAATGCCCTCCACATTTCATGGAGCCACCATTGGCAATCATGATTTGGAAATTATTGACTGCATGGATATAACAATGAGTTTCTTGGGCAATGTAGCGATGAATAAAATTATGGGTGTTGCCACTATCAACCAGAATGATGACCTTCGTATGCTTGATGTAACCAATTAGCTTGAGGATTTAGGGAACAGAGAAACTAGTGAGAGCATTTAGGGAAATGACCGGTTCTACTTCGGGAGGGTCTCAGGGAGGGGTTATGTTCGTGGTTTCAGGTTTCTTAGACACAAGGGAATTTTCAACATCCTCTTCCGAAACATCCTCCGAGATGGCCATAAAAAGATTTTGTTCCGTACACTTGTCGCCCGAAAAATATTTGTCATCACAATTATAACAAAGACCTTTGAGTTGGCGTTCAACCATTTCAGCTCTAGTCAATTTTTGGATCTTTAATGGAGCAGAGGGAGTAGTGGGATTTTCTGGTTTAGTGCGAGGAATAAAGGGGGGTTTCCAGTTTTGAGAAGATACAACCTGTTGTGATTCTTTATCTCTTTTAGTAGCCTCCACCCAAATCTGAGGCCGAGCCATGAGGACATGGGCACAAATCTCATCCTTGAGGCCACTGGTAAAACATTCTCGAAAAAAGGCATCAGACAGGCCCTCTGTCCAAAAAGTCAGGCGCTCAAAAGAATCTATATAGTCTTCCACTGTTCATGATTGTTTCAAATTTTTCAAATGTCCTAAATGGTTGGTGTCAATGTCAAAGCATTGATAAAGCTTTGCCACAAAGTGTGTCCAAGCAATATACCCTTGACGGGAAGTTTTTCTCCATTGCCACCATTGCCAACGTTCTTGATCTAGATGGAGAACACCATACCGGAGTTTGGCCAAG
>JZKD02S0637546.1:251554-268470 GCA_000966675.3 Picea glauca
ATGTAATGACGTATAAAGAGAAATAATGTTCCATTTGGGTTACCCAACCAGTGGGATCTGAGCCATCAAATTTGGTCACATCCACCCGCGGAAGGCGTAGGTCACGCTAAAAGTGGTGGGGCTGAAAATTATGGGAATGAGAGGAAGTTTCAGCTTCGGTATGTGGGTGTGGGTCAGATAAAGGGTTATCTGCAGGGATATGAAGCTTGGTGCAGATCATCGAAACGACAGATTCAAGTTGGGTAGTCATGTCTTGTTTTAGTTCCTCGATTAAGGCGATGATGGAGGACTGCATGGTTGTATTGATGGTGGAAACATTGGCACTGAGTTGTTTCACTTCTCGTTGGGTCTCTGTGAAATTAGATTGCAAGGCATTGAAGCGAGCTTCCAAGTCTTGGCTACGGGTATGGGCCATGATGACAAGGGAACCGAAACGGGGCAGGTGGGATCAAAATTTTTGATGAAAAATGATATGTATGAATGTGATAAGGGCGAAGAGATAAATCCAATGGAATAGGTCTCAAATAATGGTGCAAAAATTTCCAGACTTTTTTTTTTTACACCTGAGGAGTTATACTCCGGTCTAAAGAATACTACAGTGATGAAATGGCCAAATTCTTAACCAGGAAGAAATGTGTAGTGATTTGGCAACCTGAACATAGTTGTGTGACAATAGATCTTGTCTCTTTTAATTTTTGTGTTTCCGTCCCCAAGGGTTAGGTATTCAAGGGTTCTATAGACAAGGGTTTGTCCCGTCCTATAACACTATGATATACGTGTGGGGTCCAACAGTAGTACTCAACCCAATATCTCAGGGAACTAACTAAGGAGGCTAGACCGTGCCCTTAGCCATACTACCCGACTAGCTAGGTACTAGAGAGTATCTTCCCAAGTGTTTTTCTCAGTGGCACTATAACAGTTAGGCGACCGATCGGTTTATCTACAGAGGGCTTCAGGAAATCTAGGTCGATCCGTACACATGTGTTGTCTGATGCGCTACCACTCGAAGGGGTACCAACAAAGGTTACAAGGGTGGCCAACATATGTGCGCTTAAGAACCACTTGTATTTCATGCGTGTATGAATCCCTCAACTACGGGTTTATGCACGTAACGACATAGCTCTGTGGCTTAAAGATGTCGGAATATGTCTCTACCCTAAAAAAAGATTAACCCACAATTTTCTACCAAGGAAAGTGCTCTGATACCACTTGTAATATTTCAGATACAAAAAGTATGCAGAACATAAATAAAATGCTAGAAATGGCAGATGAACAACAATATAAGCAGAATAACACCACAATAATACTGAAATGATAACATAATAACACCAGAAAGAGGACTTCGATTACTGAGAGAAATGTTCACGGGCCTCTTCGAAGGGGCAACCTCCAGTCGAGTAGAGCTCTATTACAATAATATCCAAGCTAGGGGTCACATACCCTCGACTCCTATTTATATTAAATATGTCTACCAAGAGAACCATCTAGAGGAAGATCCTTCTAGAAGCGGAAGCTTCCCTCGACTCCTATTTATATTAAATATGTCTATCAAGAGAACCATATAGAGGAAGATCCTTCTAGAAGCGGAAGCTTCTATTAGGTATTCTTACATTTGATTTATTCTACCTTATTGCAAGGCCTTATTAATATTGACCTTTATTACATTGGAATACATTGTTCTACCTATGTAAGGGGTTAGGTCCCTCACACTGGTATTGCCTCCAAAACATATTTAACAAGGGTTAGTTATCCCCCCCTTGAGAGCCAACTATTACACCCAAAGTTTACTCTTTTCTCAATCTTTCCAAGAAGCCAACCCTAATCAACCTTCCCATACCCATTTGGATTTAGAATAAAGCCTAAATACTTTGTACCGTCCTATAACAATCAAGTTATGAAAGGAAATACATTTTGTAAATTCAACCCCACCTCTTCACCAAAATCATTGAAACAAACATCAAATTTTAAGTAATTCACTTCCATACTAGTTGCTTTGCAATATAGTTGTAGTATATCCTAAAACATCCCGCCCTCAAGCGCGGATCCATTTGTGAATAGTAAGAATTCATCAAAAAATAGTAAGTATGTGGATATCTCATTTCCTCTAGCCCTTATACCTTGGATGCTTCTTGACCTTCTAGCTATTGATATGGACTTTCTTAGTCCCTCTACCACTAACAGGGAAAGGTAAGGAAATAAAGGACAACCTTGTCTCAAACCTTGTGTTGGTTTGAGGAATGGTGATGCAACCCCATTGATAAGCATTGCATATGACACCAAATTCACACACCTCATAATCTAGTTGGAAAATTTAAGACTAAACCCCACACAAATAAAAAAGAGTCTCAAGTAAAGCCAACGGGTTCTATCATAAGATTTTTACAAGTTAAATTTTGCAATCATTGCCTAAAGATGTTTTAATTTGATAGTTTGTAATTCCTCTTGTGTAGACCCAATAGTTTCATGAATTTTCTTTCCCTCCGAAAACCCAAATTGTTCAAGAAAAATTACCTTTGAAAGGATCCTCTTTAATCTCACTACCAACACTTTTGAAATAATCTTGTACACACGATTGCAAAGTGAAATTGGTCTAAAATCATTAAATGTCTCAAGATTGTCAAATTTTGGTCTGAGAGCTATACAAGTTGTGTCAAAAGAGCCCAAAAACTTTCCATTAAGCCTCACCTTCTCAACTATTTCAGTGAATCATTTCCCAACAAATAAAAAAATCCCAGGAAGAATTCAACAATCCACTCTTTTAGGCTCAAACTCCATATCCCATTCCACCACCTTACACTTCATTTCTTTCAAAGCATTAGCATACTGAATACAAGTCGGGTCCCCAAATTAGGTTCAAAATTCCTCCAACTACCTTTAAGTAGATTTTGAAAACCTTCCTTTGCTAATCATCAAGGATTGAACTTACAAGGGGTCTCTAGCTTCTCATCTTGCATATCCAATTTTAGTAAAATTGGGAAATGATTAGAAATTTTCCCCGTCTCAATCCAAGATCGATATCTAGCTACTCATTGAGGTAAGGGGTCAAAAAATGAGAAATAATCCAGTCTCTTTGACACACTGTCCATGTTAGTCTTGTTATTCTACCATGTGGGCCTCATAGACATGGGATCTACTTCTACCATACCTACCACCTCCATTTTATGAATGAAGTATTTGACATGTTCTTCAACTCTTGCCAATTCCCCCCACATTTCCCTTTTGCTAACCGTAAAATTCAAATCTCCTTCTAGTATCAACCTCCCTTCTCCAATTATAGGCAAAGAAAATATTTTATCCCAACATGTGAGATTGTCATCATAAGGTCTATATAGATTCATCATAGTAATAATAACTCTAAAGATTTTACTGTTAAACTCTATGTATAGACTTGAAAACACAACAAAGGAGTTAGACACAATAAATGAGTTAGTGATGTTGACACTTGAACTCTGTCCCATAATCAGACCCCTAAAAATTCCAATAGAGTCAGTAGCCAAGAATTCCCAACCCTTCAAACACTTCTTAAGATTACTGATAAAAAAATCCCCCCCTCCCCCATCGTCTCATGCATAAGTAGAATGCTAGGCTTCTCAACTTCCACTAATTTGGCCAGGGCCAAACTCTTGTTTTAATTTTCAAGGCCCCTAATATTCCATGAAAAAAACAATAATTTCAAACCACCCTTCTTGGGTTCATCCGCTTTAAGGACCTTGGTGATAGGATATTGTTTTATTTGTTAGATTTCAATGATAACTGTGTCATGCATGTGTTGTAAGTATGACTTTCTACCAATTGAAAAAAAAAACCAATTTTTTGTGGATATCAACTCCCAGCCCAATTGAAAGTGACCCACCACACTCATTTTCCTTTTTTTGGATCTCAAGTCATATTGAACCTTCTTCCCCTTTGCCTTTTGGACTTCCCCTACAATCCCTATATCAAGCAGACTCTCCCCCAAAGAAGATCCATATCCCCAACTAATTTCAAGACTAGAGCTACCCAAATTGAAATTCCCTTCATCTAACTTCGAATGATACAACAAAGTCAAATTCTTTGTCCCATCCCCTTTTTTTCCCTCATAAGTTTCCTTGTGCTTTATAGATACTTTGATCAGATTTTTCCAATTGACCTTCAAATTAAATCTTCACTAGGAAGACTAGACTAACATACATAGATGAATAGACTTACTAGGATAAGTGAGGCCAACCCCCATAGCCGCCATATGGTTCAAGAGTACTAAGACCAATCTTTCCTTAACCTTAAGTAATGGAATTTATGGTGGTTGTGCTTGTGAATCCGTCTCATCTAGAATCGAAGGCCTAGTGTCCTCGACACCAATGACCGAGACTGTAGATATGCCCCCTCCTTGTGGCTCAATAATAGGATCTTAGACTTGAGTGGACTAAAAAATCTCTTTCAAGTACCCTGGGGGCCTTAGTATCATGAGTGGGTGCCTTCAACTCAATTTGTTGTCCAGATGTCTTTGATTTCTCTTTGATTAAACTATACACTTCAAAACTTGTCTTATGAAGGGGCTTGAGAAATCAATATCTAAGTGACCATATTGATGGCACCAAGCACATTGAAATGGTATGTTAACATAATCTAGAACATGTATATCCACTAAACCTCCAACCTCATTGTCCAAAATCTCTACAATATATTCCCTCATATTGATACATGTTTTCTACATACCTATTTGCACTAGGTTTGTGCCTTGGATTGACCAAAATAATCTTATCCAGTAAATTCCCTAGTTTGTTGATGAAATTATGAGATCAAAATTCAAGGGTAGACTTTGGCATTTTGACCTAAGTCGGAACCCTGGAAGTCACTTCCAAGTCCGGGACAAAACAAGGATGCCAAGGCTTTAACATAAAAAATGAGGAGCTCCAAAACCACTTACCTCCAAGGATTGAAGCCAGGTTCTTTTTTGAATGAAAAATAAAACCAGACCATCCATGGGTTAATCAATAGATGAAATGCTGGAGCATAACCAATCCCCAAACTCCAAGTATGTTGAAGCAAACCATTCATCGAATCCCTTATGCATAGGTTACCCATGAATTTACCCTCCAACATCATAATATACTCCACCCCGATATCTTCCCTTACCACCAATCTAAACCTACTCGCTCTCTTTTTGATGACCTTCCGACTCTTTTACTTTTGAGCTTCTTTCTTGGCTTTAGAATTTCTGGTCGAAGGTAATTTCTCACCCACTAGACAATTGAAATCAAGGTTATGATCAACAAAACCACCTCCCTATGTAATGTTCTCTCCAACTCTAAGGGCATTAGGCTGACGAACTTCAGGGTTCCTACCAGACAATCTTTAGGTTGTGAAAATGCACAAATATCTAAGCAAATAGATGAAGACTATTAGAATTGAAAATGCGGAAAACACAACTCACATATGATAATTAACAATCAAATAGATAAGAAACACAAAGATTTCATGTGGTTCACCCAAACACTGGGCTACGTCCACCAAGCATAGGTATTAGTTGTCTTATTATTCAGATCATGGAGATTACATGAGACTTGCAAGTTCTCTCATATCCTCACACTATGTCTTTCTACCTCTACGGGCTTACATGAATTCATATACATTCACACAAGAAACTAATTATTAAATGCAATCTTATCCTATCTAAATTGGCCTATTTAGTTGCAACCAATGCAGAATAATAGGATCCAGATCCATCATTGGAGGAATTCATTGTCACCAAATCCCAACAATCTCCACCTTGAAAAAAATTAACTTGATACCTTGCTCCTTCCTTTTGTTCATCACCTTTTCTGCAAGCCAAGAGAAGCCAAGCACCACTGCAACTTCTCTAATAAAATTGGTTTCATGATCTCACCTGTGTGACTTGCACGAGTTTGGATTTCCTGAGGGGTCACTCCATCTCCAACATGTCTTCAAAGGTAGAACAATATATTCGGATGTAATAAAGGTCAATATTAATAAGGCCTTGCAATAAAATATAATAAGTCGAATGTAAGAAGACCTAATAGAAGCTTACGCTTCTAGAAGGATCTTCCTCTAGATGCTTATTTTAATAGACATATTTAGTATAAATAGGAGTCGAGGGTATGAGGACCCTAGCTTGGATATTATTGTAATAGAGCTCTGCTTGACTAGAGGTTTCCCCCTCGAAGAGGCCCATGAACATTGCTCTCAGAATCAAAGTGTTATTTCTGTTGTTATTCTTATATCATTTCAGTGTTATTGTGGTGATTGTTCTGGTTATATTGTTGTTATTTTGCCATTTCTAGCATTTTATTTCCGTTCTACATACTTTTTATATTTAATATATTACAAGTGGTATCAGAGCACTTTCCTCGATAGAAATTGTGGGTTAATTTTTTTTTCTTCAGGGTAGAGACGTATTCCGGCGTCTTTAAGCCACATAGATCTGTCATTACACACATAAACCCGCGGTTGAGGGATTTATACATGCAGGAAATACAAGTGGTACTTAAGCGCACATCTGTTGGCCACCCTTGTAACCCCTGTTGGTACCCCTTCGAGTGGTAGCGCATTAGACAACACTTATGTACAGATCGGCCTAGATTTCCTTATGTCCTCTTTAGATAAACCGATTGGTCGCCTGACTTCTATAGTGCCACCGAGAACAACACTCGAGAATATACTCTCTAGTACCTGGGTAGTTGGGTAGTACAGCTAAGGGCACGGTCTAGCCTCCTTAGTTAGTGCCCTGAGATATTGGGCCGAGTACTACTATTGGACCCCGCACGTATATTAGAGAGCTATAGCACAAGGCAAATCCTTGTCTGTAGCACCCTTCAATACCTAACCCTGGGGGATAAAAACATAAACAAATTAAAACAGACAAGATATATTGTCACACAACTGTGTTCGGGTTTCCAAATCACTACACATTTCTTCCTGGTTAAGCATTTGGGCATATCATCACTGCAGTATTCTTCAGCCCGGAGTATAACTCCGTAGGTGTAAAAAAAGTTTGGAATTTGTTTCACCATTATTTTAGACCTATTCCATTGAATTCATCTCTTCGCCCTTATCACATTCATACATATCATTTTTTGGCAAAATTTTTTACCACACCCGCCCCATTTTGGTTCCCTTGTCATCATGGCCCATACTTATAGCCAAGACTTGGAAGCTCACTTCACTACCTTGCAATCTAATCTCACCGAGGCCCAACAAGAAGTGAAACAACTCAGTGCCAATGTTGTTGCCATCAATACAACCATGCAGTCCTCAATGGAGGAAATCAAACAAGATCTGACCACCTAGCTTGAATCTGTCTTTTCGAAACTCCGCACCAAGCTACATATCCCTACAGATAACCCTTTATCTGACCCACCTCCACATACTAAAGCTAAAAATTCCTCTCATTCCCATAACTTTCAGCACCATCACTTTCAACGTGACCTATGCCTTCTGTGGGTGGATGCGACCAAATTTGATGGCTCAGATCCCACTAGTTGGGTAACCCAAATGGAACGTTATTTCTATTTATACAACATTACAGATGACTTGGCCAAACTCCGGTATGGTTTTCTCTATCTAGATCAAGAACGTTGGAAATGGGGGCAATGGAGAAAAACTTCCCGTCAAGGGTATATTACTTGGACACACTTTGTGGCAGAGATTTATGAACTCTTTGACACTGACACCAACCATTTGGGCCGTTTGACAAATTTGAAACAATCACGAACAATGGAAGACTTTATAGTTTCT
Organism: Picea glauca; assembly: GCA_000966675.3. NCBI lineage: Eukaryota > Viridiplantae > Streptophyta > Pinopsida > Pinales > Pinaceae > Picea > Picea glauca. The sequence goes on from JZKD02S0637546.1 coordinate 259,289, forward strand.
TTTGAGTGCTTGTCTTTTCGGATAGAGGGCATGTCTGATGCCTTTTTCTCAGAGAGTTTTATCAGTGGCCTCAAAGATGAGATTTGGGCCCATGTCCTCATGGCTCGGCCTCAGAGTTGGGTGGAAGCTACTAAAAGAGCTAAAGAAGCACAATAGGTTGTATCTTCTCAAAACCGGAAACCCTCCTTTATCCTTCGCACTAAACCAGTAAATCTCACTACTCCCTCCGCTCCACTCAAGATCCAAAAATTGACCAAGGATGAAATGGCTAAACGCCAACTCAAATGTCTTTGTTATAATTGTGATGACAAATATTTCCCGAGCCACAAGTGTAAGGAAAAAAAATCTTTTTATGGGCATCTCAGAGGATATTTCGAAAGAGGAGGTTGAAACTCCCCTTGTGTCTGAGTCACTCGAACCCATTGACATCACCCCTCCCTCAAACCCTCCCGAAGTAGAACTGGTCATTTCCCTAAATGCTTTGACTGGATTCTTTGCTCCCCAAACCCTCAAGCTAATTGGTTACATCAAGCATAGGAAGGTCATCATTCTGGTTGATAGTGGAAGCACCCATAATTTTATTCATCGCCGCATTGCCTAAGAAACTCATTGCTACATCCACGCAGTCAATAATTTCCAAATCATCATTGCCAATGGTGGCTCCATGAAATGTGGAGGGCATTTTGAAAATGCGTGTCTCCAAATTGGTGACTACCACCTGAAATCTCATATGTTTGCTATCGACATGGGCGGTTGTGAGATTGTGTTGGGTGCAGACTGGCTAAGGACTTTGGGTCCCATTCTCATGGATTTTAAGGAATTAACCATGCAATTTGACCAGGAGGGCCAACAATATAAGTTCCAAGGCATCACCACCGATTCACATGAAATCATTAGTTCCCATCGCATGGAAAAGATTCTCAAAAAAGTGTTGTGAGACATATTTAGTGATAGATTTCCTTCTATCCAAGACACCTATAAAATATACATTACAATTATCATAGACCATTTCAATGTAACCATTATAGGTGACATTTGTGCTTCTCAAACACTGAAGCACCCATTTCACGTATCTGAAAACATAATTAACATGTGAAACATTTGGTCTTAACCATTTCATCACATACAGCAAACCTCCTACTGAATTTACACGAGACATAACCTTTTCTTCTTTATAGATAGGACCTATGCTTGAAGAAAACTTATAATGGGAAGCAAGAGGGATAAAAACTGGTTTTACAATGTTCATACTGAACTCCAACCACAACTTACCATTACCATCTCTATGTACTTCTATGCCCATAATTTGTTTCGCTGCTCCTTGATCCCTCATCTGAATTGTCCTGTCCACCTGAGTCATTTTCTTACTGATTTTATCCACGCTTCAGATTGCATTGATCATATCATCAACAAATAACATTAAGACTGTGAATGTACTATAAACTGTATAGTCATTCCTACCCTTTGAGAAATTCTGACTCACTATGAAGGATTCAAATCTCTTGTATATTTTCCTGGGTACCAATAGGCCATACAATGAATTATCTAGCATGCAAACAAATTTACCGTTGTGATCTTGAATCAACCCTTTTGGTTGTTCCATACATACTATATCTTTGTCAATGACAACTTTGTGAGAAGTAGGATCCCACACACAACATCCCTTTATACCACCATCATAACTTGCAGAGATATAAAACAAGCAGGAATTCAAAAACAAAGATTTTAAGTCTGTAAATGATTTACCATTTACCAGTACCTACAATTATTTCTTTCTCTTATGAACTTGATCCTTCTACCATAAACAAGAAGATACATCTGTCACTTCAAATGCCACTTCATTACTCCCTTCCATCTTATAAATGTTATCAACCTTTGTTTCCTTCACCGCTACTAAACTACCTTTCGACAATGTGAGTGCTCCACCTTGACCTGTATACTTATATCCACAAGAATCCAACACTCCCAATTTGATTTAAGCTCAGGTACATATCTAAAATCCATTAATTCCCTAACAATACTATAAAACATCCTGATTCTAATACTGCCAATCCCAAAAATTTTACAGGGAATACCATTTCCCATAAAAAATACACCCTCATCAATACATTGGTAAGAAATGAACCAATTTCTATGTGAGGACATGTGGTGGGAGGCACCTGAATCTAACTTCCATTCTTCTTGATATTGTAAATTACTAGAAACAGATAAAACTTGATCAATCATCCCTACATTTGTTACAACCAAATTTGCTTCCTTCATAGAGTTTTCCTCAGATTCCTTTCTCTTCCAGCAATCTTTCTTGAGATGTCATGTTTTTCCACGGTACCAACATTTTGTTTTACCCTTTTTGCGTCTTGACTTATATCGAGAAGAACTTCTCTCATTCTTCTCTTTAGTTCGACCTCTGACCACATTGCCTCTAAAGTTGAGGTTTCTTGACTGGATTTTCTCCTCATCTCCTCAGCCAACAAAGCTCCCACATCATATTCATAATCTAAAACATCTATTGAGCTAAATCTAATAGAGGTGACTAGATTATCCCAAGACTCAGGCAACAAACACAATAGTGTAATAGCCTTATCTTCATCTTCGAATTTAACTTCCATACTAGTCAATTGAACTATAAGAGTATTAAAGGTGTTTAAATGGTCGACAATTTTTGTACCTTCTTTCATCCCCAATTTGTACAACTGTCTCTTCAAGTAGATCTTGCTCGTCAAGGATTTTGTCATATATAGACTTTCCAACTTGCTCCATAAGCTTGATGTTGTATCCTATCCTACGATATTAAACAAAACATCATCCACTAGACATAAACGAATGGTACTAAGAGCTTTTGCATCCAGATCTTCCCATTCCTCATTTGTCATGGTCGCTGGTTTCTTTGTCTTGCCTGCCAATGCCTTTTGCAACCCTTGTTGTACCAGTAAATCCTGCATCTTGAGCTTCCAGAGCTCAAACTTTCTTTTACCACTGAACTTTTCAACTTCAAACTTCGAACTCTGCATCTTAGCCATTAGCACACAACCTCATAATGCCCAAATCACTGCTTATAATAACCAAAGCCCTTTAAAAGATAACGTGGAGGAAAAAATGGTATAAACACCACAAGGTTTAATAAAAAATCCTTTTACCAACCTCTCCTTTTATTTAAAAAAAAAAAACACATTTTTAAAACCTCCACCTTTTACATATTATATTTAATTCCAAATATAATAAGCCTTTATTCAATTAAAAAACCTTTTTACTTCATCCACCCACGTGACACGCTTTTATAAAAAACAAATTCAATTTTTGAAAAGACCCAAATACCTTAACATTTTCAAGAACCATACGAATATTTCTTTGAGGGAGCGCTAGTGTTGGGGATCGATGCTCCTTGGACTATTGAAAGGGAGCGCTAGCACTCCTTCACTATGGATGGGGGAGCGCCGACGCTTTGTGATGCATGAACCGGGTGCGCGACCTTCACGAAAATTTCAATTTCATAAGTGTGAGAGCGTCGACACGCTTCTAACACTGCCTAGGGAGCGTCAATGACTTTCTACTCAATTCAATTCACGATCTTGCACCACAGATCTGGTTCTCATGGATCTCCAACACAGTGTTGATACCAATTGTTAGAATTGCAAATGCGGAAAGCACAATTCACATATGATAATTAACAATCACACAGATAAGAAACACAGGGTTTTCACGTGGTTAACCCAAACACTGGGCTATGTCCACCAAGCATAGGTGTCGGTTTTCTTATTATTCAGATCATGGAGATTACAACAGAGTTGCAAGTTCTCTCATATCCTCACACTCTGTTTTTCTGTCTCTACAGGCTTACATGAATTCATATGCATTAACACAAGAAACCGATTATTAAATGCAATCCTATCCATATTCTAACTTGGTCTATTTAGTTGCAACCAACGCAGAATAATAGGATCCAAATCCATCCTTGGAGGAATTTGTTGTCATCAAATCCCAACAAAGACTGTCTTGGAGATAAAACACCATCAATACATCGTTTGTGAGCCTGAACATCGAATCCTCATCCATCATATTCATCGTCCATCGCAATAGCCCTCTCACAACATCCTTTACTAATTTTGTCAAGGCTAAAGTCATCCTTTGTCATGTCCTTCAATGTGCTCCTTCCACCCACCAAACAATCCAAATCCAAATCAAGGTTATGACCCACAAAACCATCCTTTTCCAGGCATTTTTTTGGGATGTTGCCCCACAATCTGGTAAGATTTCAGTGGTTAAACCTATATAATCCGAATACATTATGGGTTTTTCAATAAGCTGAATCCATTTTTGCATCCAGAAATGCAATTTAAATAACAAATTTTTTTAATTTCATATAGATTTATATTGTCAATTCCAACAAAAAAAAAAACAAAAACATAAAACAATTAAACTTCACTATTTTTTATTTTGGTTTTTGTATTGATGTCAATATTGAAGTGTTCTCTGGAAACCATGGAACTAAAATCTTTTACCCTTTCCAACTCTGGGCGGTGCATATGCTTTTAAATATTTTTGATTTCAATGGTGTTTGAACTTGTGTACTAAGTCTCGTTCCCGCTGCTTCTCTCTGGAACTGTCCACCTCCTCATTATGCCCCGACGCAGACGAAGAATCATGGGCGGCTTCCTTTGAAGAGGCGACGATGGGTTTCGAACTTGGGCCTCAGAAGACGTTGAAAATCCGAAAACAATGCAAATGCGTTTCAAGCTGCGATAAAGAGTTCAGTGGAAGTTCACTCATTCATTGTTTCAAAACAGATATCAGAGAGCTCATGGGTACCGTGATATTTTGTTGTTTCTGCAGAGTCCAGTGTCCTTACCACTAGACCATAGAACCATGGACAAGTTATTTGATCTCTGCCACTGAGAAGTTCCTTTAATTTCACACGTTTTCGAAACTATTCAATAGATATTCGGACTACTATACACTTGCTCCGAATTACGACCATACTATTTAACATGAAAGTAAGACAATTCAGAGATGGCATTCAATTCAATAATTTTTATAACTATAACTAAGAAAGAATAATTTATTTTTTTCAAAAGATAAAGTGCATGATAAGAGGGAGTTTACGCTTAGGCATGATGATGATGGAGTTTGATGAGGAACTTGTGAATTATATTACAAATACTTATGATGGAAAGGAGATGTTTATCTCATTGGGTAGTCATTAACTTAATCACCAAGGGAAAGAGTTGTGTATGATAAGGATCATACTTTAGGAGCAAGACTGCGGGAACAAGGTGTAATGTAGATGAAACAAGAAGTATTAGAAGGGAGATGGGACTTGTCATAAGTATTGAAGTTGAAGGTGAGTACTTCATACTTGGTACCTTGCAGAGCATTGATATCATGGGAGTCAAAACCAAGGTAGAAAGGAAATCAGAGCAAGGCAATGATCATAAATGCTTCCATTGAATGAGATCATGTAGGTGTGCATAGATCACGACTTGCATGGGGTTAAAGTCAAAGTTGCTTCTCAACACGTGAAGGAAATAGTATAGAACCTTACCCAAGAGGTAGTAGTTAAGGGTTCTGGTTTTATAGTGAGTAGTTTAGATTTGAAGATTTTGAGGGGGAGTACACAATCGATAAGGAATAGCTTGCCAAGTCTTCAGTGAGTGCGGTGAAGAAAAAAAGGAGGTGTATCAAGTAGAGGAAGGGTTTGGTGCAAATGGTGGGTGGGGAGGACATTTTGCTTGAACACATAATGAATTTGAGGGGAAGTATTTGAGCGGAAAGTTTTATGGGAGAAAAATTTCAGAGCAGACAATAAATGATTGGGTTTAGAGAGAATGGTGTCTAGTTTTGGGCTATGTGCCAAAGTTTCATTTGATGGCGAGAGGGTGGCTAGGTTTTGTGTTTAGATTTGAAGAAAATACTATGAAAATATTAGGAGGGCGCTGGTATTGGAGATCGACAATCCTATACTTGCAAAAAGGATGACATGCTTCGACTCAAGGTCGAAAGCCTCTACAAAGCAATCGACATGGGTAAATTTTTTGGGTCTACTCATAGAGATCTAGTTGGATGAGATTCTGAGGGTAGCTGGAGATAATGTGGGAAGGATAGTAGATATTGACAAATCCTACAAGAGGATCCCGATTAGAATAGTTGCATGGATCCTAGTTAAACTAGATTTCAAAGAAGGGTTCCTTGAGAGAATGAAGATAGTAGTAGGGAAGACAATCCACAAGAAAACAATGGATTATGTGAGTATACCTTTTAGGTGTGCAAGAGGCCATGTTTGTGGGCATGCCTTGGAGGACCGAATTTAACCCCGTGTTCAAATTTTTTGGTAAAGGAAGCATATTCAAAAGGAAAACAAATCCCGAAAGAATGAGGGAGCACAACAATACCTTAAAATAAGTCAACTCTACTTTATATAAAGGATCTCCAAGAAAAGTTCTAAAGACTAATTAAAATCTCTAATGAGAAAAGGGGAGGAGAATGGAGTCCTTCATAAGAGAAATCTAATTGAACAAATGACTTGTGGAAAATAGGTAAAGGAAGAGGCATGTGGAGGTTGATGATGCAACTAACTATGAAAAAAATGGTATGCCATTCCCACATGTTAACCCATAATATTTCATTAATTTAAAGAATGATAAACTTAATTTCATGGATAAGGAAATATGGCTAACCTTGGTAGAGTCAAGTAGAAAACCCTTAGGGGGATTAAAGGGTAATGGATGAGATGCAAGCCCTAATAGGGGAGGGGTAACTCCCATACTACCCAAATGGAAAGAAAATGACGCCAAACTTCTAATGAGGATAATCCAACATGTGAGGATATAGTGAACTTATAACAAACCCATATGATTCAATATCAGAGGAGAATTCCAATTCCTATAACAAATCTAGATATCATTTGAGGTTTGTAAAGGGAGATAAGTCTTCGGGGAAAGAGGGAGTGGAAGAGGGTTTGGGGTTATATCTAGTAAAGGATTTTACCTCCTCATTTGCTGGCATAAATTATTTTCTCTAGAGTTCCTAAGAAAAATCCATGAGAGGAATTCAATAGGAAAAATATAGATCAATTAAAGGGGTCCTTAGAGTGGGACATGCCCTAGTCATGGAAATCATTATCTTACCCTAAATATTAGAGGGATAGGTAGCCCTCTAAAACACCTTCCCTAGTAAGGCTAATGGAGATACATAAAATCGATGCGATTCTACTACAAGAGACCATGAGAGAAGGCAAGAAGATGATAGGTTCTTTAGAAAACATAATGAAGGAATGCAATGTTTTAGCATTATATGTTGTAGGAAACTCAAGGGGGATTTAACTGGATGGAGGAAAAACACACCTTTACTAAACTCCTCTTTACTTGAATAATGCATATAAACATAGTTCTTAATACAGGGGTAAAGAAAAAGACGTATTTGATCATTAGCTACTAAACTCCTCTTTACTTGAATAATGCATATAAACATAGTTCTTAATACAGGGGTAAAGAAAAAGACTTATTTGATCATTAGCTATGCTCCATATGATGAAAGGAAAGCCTTTTGGGATACTTTCTTTTCTCTAGACTGCTTAAAGAATGAAAGGGTGGTTATAAGGGGAGATCTAAATTTTACACTAAACATATCACAAGTGTGGGGGAATGAGCTAGAGTGGATATGTTAGCAAGTTACTTTAAGTACAAGATACCATAGGTAGGATTAGTGGATGTAGAGCACATAAAAATTATGCCTACATGCAAAATAATAAAATAGGAGAATCATGGGTTTCTAAAAGATTTGATACATTTATGGTGTCATAAATTCTAATGAGTGAGTCGAACAGATTAAAAAATTGGGTGTAGGTGGGGGGATTAGATCATCTATCCATTTTTATTTAGATAGAGAGAAAGGACTCGAAACTAACATGCCATTTCAAATTTAACCCAAGTTAGTTAGAGGATGAGGAGCACTTGAACCCAGTAAAAGAAAAATGCATGGGATTTGATGAAAATTCAAGAGACTCAACGAGTTATCAATTTTGATAAAGGACTTCAAAAAGTTAAAGTGGTAGTGTTAGCTTGGGCAACCACTAAATTTTAAAACATAGACAAAGAACCAAAGGATGTGGAAATCAAGATAGATAATCTTTATGAGACGATTGGAGATGAGGTTTTCAATGAAAATAAAAATATGAGGATAGGGAGCCTTGAAAGTAATAAACAAAAGATGTTGGATTGGACTGAATTAGAGTGGAGGATGAAGAATAGGGTAGTATGGCTAGAGAAGGGCGATGAAAATACAAAGTTCTTCCATAATTATGCACATCAAAAGAAGATAATAAATACAATTTGGAATTTGGGAAGACAAATGGAAGTAAAGCCATGAGTTTTCATGACATAATTGCAATAGGAGTCTCACACAATCAACCTATCTACCAATAGCTAGCTAGAACAAACATTTCAAGTTTTTTGAAGTTGATTACTTTCTTTTCAAGGTTTGTTAACAAGGAAGCAAATCAAATGTTGATGGAAGAAGTCTTAAAGGAGGGGTTAAATATAGTCTTAGCTTCTCTCAAGAAGGATAAAATTTTGGGGCCAAATGGATAGTGAGTAGAATTTTTGTAGACTTTTATGAATTATTGGAGGAAGATCTAATTTGGGTAATTAAAGTAGAAAAGTGCACAAGGAGAGTTTTGGGAGTTTTCAGTTCTACTTTTCTAGAACACATACCAAAGAGGGACAAGCCATCAATATCCACGTGCAATAACATATATAAAATCATGGCAAAGATATTAGTTGTAAGGGTGATAGAATTTTCTTGGAGGTTATTTCTCAAGAACAATTTGGATTCTTGGGTAGAAGACGAATACATGATGTTATGGGAGCATCTCAAGATGGACTGCATTCCATAAAAACAAACTAACTTCCAGCTATGGTTATGACAACGGATCTATTAAAAGCATATGATAAGGCAAGTTGGCTCTATCTAAGGTTGATGCTACTCCATGTGAGGTTCAACCTTCTAATTGTCAAGTGGATCAAGGGTTGCATAACTTTAGTTTCCTTGTGGTTTTAATAAACTGGTTATCATCCAAATTCTTCACTACCACAAGGGAATTGAGACAAGGATGCCCACTATCCCCTTTTATATTTTTACTCATTGCAGAAGGTCTAAGAAGGTCAATTCTAGAAGCTAGAAGAGTGGGA
>JZKD02S0637558.1:0-15677 GCA_000966675.3 Picea glauca
CTGACAAGTGTAACTTTCTTCATGAAAATGATCTTAAAGAAGAGCTAGATCTTCTATCACCATGTCATTATCATGTCATCATCTTGATAACCAAAAATGAGGATAACAATTATGACAAGAGAGAATCTTTGCTCATTTACCCTTTAATCTAATTATATTGATACTTCCTGAGGAAATGGAATACATTTCCCTCAGGCTATTATTTGGAATAGAACTTTCATGACTCCCCAGAATGGAGTCAGCTATGCCTCCATAGTATTCATTTAATCTGGACAAGAGCAATACTTGCTTCACGTTTCACTCATTAGGGAAATCATATTGGGCCTCTAGTATACTTATACTCTTACATCATACATGTACATTATTTGCACGTTTAATATCATTCATACCTTATCGGTATTAATATCAAGCTTCCTATTATGAAGCTTCATAATGCATTAAACTCATGCACTCAAGTACAATTGAACACATCAAAGTATTCATCATACTAGTTCACGCATTCTCCTCACATGACCACCGGCGGTGACCACGATCCGAACTAAAAGGCGCTTCGCATTTCGCGATTTCAAGATTTTTGTTGCATGGAACTCTAGTTCCTCGATCCCTGAAATCCGAAAACCCGAAAGACCGAGGCTAAGGTTTTCTCGGCTCTTTTATTCACATGACCCTTCGCTCGGAACCTGGGGTCAACTCCTAGACACGCATCAGGATCTCGTGTTTCGACGAATTCCACAGACAATGCTCCACCGTTTCCCAAACCTCTGATCCATGAGGGCCCGACAACCTGGATCCCACAGTCCAGGTCTCTCTGCCAATCAACGGTCCTGATCAAATCTCAGCTTTCCAACTTTCGGGATTCTGGCAGAGTCTTCACCTCTTAACTCCCGATTCCCGAAATTGCGAAATTCTCTCTGGACGATCAATGGTCCAGATCGCTCCTTGATCAACATCTATGATCTTCTCGTGAATTTCTCGTTTCTTCTTCCAAGCCCTTTGGTTTTGCTAAATTCCGACATCTCCTCGCAACTAACCAGTGCGCTACTTCTCTGAGATCGAACAACTTGAAACATTTCAGCTCTTTCTGAATGGATCTTGACTCTCTATCTTATCCAATCTTCAAAATTATTTTCTGAAGGATTTCTCCCGCTCGATTCTCTGTACTTGTTCTTTGCTCAAACTTCAGTTTTCTACGCTTCACCTTTGAACGCTTCAACTCTTCGAAACTTAGAAACTTTTTCTAAGCGTTTCCTCTCCAGATTTAAAACCACTACTCCTCCTAGTATACTATGCGCTCAACCTCCAGAGTTTTCAAACTTTAACACAAGCTTTATTCTATACGCACGTTCGGCACACAAAATTTCCCCGCTATCTCTTCTGAGCTTTTAAGTTACTTACAAGACTAATCTCATAGTCATAACTCATACGGATGTTACCCTCTCTTTATGGGAACAACCAACAAGGGTCACTCTTGGGAATTAGAAATAGTCCCAAAGGACTCCTCTTAATCTTGTTTAAACAGGTTATCCTTGCTGTCGATTCTAACCATTATAGGTCAGATAACCTGACCTTACAAATTTTCATCAGTCCTCTCAATCGTGAGGAGTTATATGCTCAAGGTTTAGTCTTTTAATAATGCAGTAATTATAACTTTCTAAGGATCCTACCAGTCCTTACCATATTTCCTAAATCATGAAGGAGTTCTTCATGAGGATCTTAATTCTTACCTAACCAACCATCTCAATTGCAAGAGACTCTACTTGCTTTAGTAGGTAGCCATTGTCACACTATAACAGAACAACTCAGTTCATGTCCCTTTTCTGGCTTGTGCAACTTCATAGCACAATTTATTCCACCTATGTTATTCATACTCAGGTCTTATCAGTAATATTGATCAGTGCATACCTACTCCTATAAGAGTAGTTATCATTTTGACAAAGGAACAATATAATTCCTTTGCTGGAATTCCGTAGAAATTCCCAAATTACAGTTTCATTCCGCAGTCCTTCTCCTTAAAGAGAAAATGCAGATAACAATATCTCCTTACGCGACTCGTACATGAGCCCAAGCATGTCAAGTGTTGTAACCATGCTCTAATACCAATTTGTCACATACCCACTACAACAAAAATAAAATTTTCGCTCTTCCTCAAGGGATAGAATCCTCGAATTCCTATGGGGGCCTAGCGCAGGCTAACTCTTCCCTTATCCACCTCCATGTGATCATTGGTTATGACCACAGACCAAGCTAAGAGGCACATTTCACATTTCGTGACTCAGCGATGCAAGAGAGTCAAGTCTTTCGACTCTTCAAACCCTGAAACCCAAAATCTTACCTTAGATGAGATCGACGACTGCGAATCTCCCCCTGATCCGATGGTCCTGGCCGTATCGAGATTTTGGTAACCGGGAGTTTGAAATGCAGCGACCCAAACCACTGGTCACTCCATTCCCCGAATTCTGATATGGGAATTCGTGTATGATATCAACGACCCTCGTTGATCTGGATCTGACAGTCACTATCCCTCCTGAGCTTAAGGGTGTTGAAAGACACTCAGTCTTAATCGTGCGTCGGGGTTTCATATACCAGGATTTCGCGACTTGCGAAGATGAGGGGTATTGCCCTTTGGTTTCCCGGATGCTGAAATGTTGAAAGTTATTCACACTAAACCAGCTCATCCATAGAGCGCGTCGGGGTTTCGTATACTAGGATTTCACGACTTGCGAAGACGATGGGTCTTGTCCTCTGGTTTCCCGGATGCCGAAACGTTGACCGACAACCACGTTTCCTATGCTGATGGACGGTTCTGAATACTTCGGGACTTTCAGGACTTCATCGGGTCCGCTCTCCTGCATATGCAAGGGTTAAGATCGACGACCAATAAAGCTCCAACAGATCCTTGGATCTATGGTCCTGGATCCCATCGCTACTTGCGAAGGCTGAAGGGGTCGAGGTAATAACACCTTCATTCCTTCCTCCAATCTAAAGGTCGCGACAGACCTCATATCCTCCGAAAGGATCCCATCTGTTCATCTAGCAAACGAAAGGGTACTCTCTTTCGGTATTTGAAACTTGCTATCCTTCCTGAGGTTCGTCAGCTATGAAGGACTTGAGAGCTTTGCGCTCTTTCTCCTGGACTTGACTCTTGGAAGAGTCTTCAACACAACTATTGTGGTCCTTCATCAAGGGGTTCTGGGGTTCTATTTGATCACAGAGAGCCTGTGCATATCTTCACTACCTCTTATGAGCTTAACAAACTTCATCCTCCAAGGACTCTAAACAATTAGGAGGGTTGACATGCGTACATGAAACTGTGTTCGGGGTCAACGAACACACAATTCGTGACTCTAGCTTATGCCTCCACAAGACACAAGCATTTACGAGTATAAAATCATCTCCTAACCACGTAATTTCTTACTGGCCTAGTTATACAATCAAGCAGAAATAGGGGAGATACAGTATGTCCATTAAGAAATATGCACAATTCCTGAAACATACACAGTATAACCAATTCATACACAATTACGACTAAATTACACAGGGTAGGAAATCGCTTATCTATTACAAGTTGTTGGCAACCAACTGACTGTGGGTGTTCGTCCTTCCACCCAACCATAGGGACAAAGGCATTCATTTTTAGCACTCTGGCCACCCCCGTCCCAAGCCATGATATCACGAGGGAATCCTCACACTTCTCGAGGGTTCTTCTTCTGTTTCCGCTTCTGTTTGGGTCCTGTCCTCTGTAACTCAGAGCTTTCTCTCTCGATTATGGCCTCAACGAGGTTTCTCAGATGCTCCTCGGCATCAAGCTCGTGACCTTCAATTCATGACTCGCTGGAGAGCTCCACGCATCTCCCTTGCGAGCTCACGCTCTCCCTTGTCTGGTGTCTCCTCTCCCGTGTTTATCCCTCTTACCTTGGAAGGTTTGTTGACCTATCTTGTTCCTTCTATCAGAAGGAAGCTCATTCTGCAGGTCCCTACGGTACTTTGGGATGACAGCCCATGTTTCCATTCATGGGGGTGGTTGATTGTTCAACCACCAGTCCTTTCTTCATTAACTGATTTCTTTCCTTGGGATTCGAAGGAGGTTTGTCATCCTTATCAAGGGAGATTTGGGGTTATTTGATATATGAACCCTCTTGTATAGTTTTCACATTCTTCCTCTAGTGATATCATGGCCAGTACTTTCAAGGCTTCACCCCCACAGTTAGTTATTTGGCAACTCAATCAATAATACATTTACATTGTCCTCATGCCTTAGCATGGTAATTCCTATTTTATGATTCATTACAAATTGGGGGAAACAGGGTGTTACAATTTGATACATTCCTGACGACTTTACTGTGTGGTTCTTTTTTAATACATCTGGTTTTCTAATTAACTCTGCGATTATTACTTTTTAATGGCAAATTTTACCCTGCGATTTTACCCTTTGTTATACATTTACAGACTGCGAATTCATCCTTCATTGCACAACGATTTTTATTTCACCGCAATCGCTTATATACTTTAAACATGGGTATGGGCATTGTTTTTCTATCTTATTACTGAGTTTGGACTCTTCATGACCGTGTTTTCTTTATGACTCTTCATGATGGGTATGGAAAGCAAGAAATGCACAAAAGCATTTCGGAGGCTCAAGGAGTTGCTGACAACAACACCGATACTAAAGGTCCCTGACATGGATGCGAACTTCTTGGTATGCACTGACACATCCAAGGAAGGCTTAGGCAGAGTCTTGATGCAAGACAGTCGAGTGATCGCTTACATTTCGAGAAAGTTGAGGATGCATGAGGAGAACTACGCGAGGCATGATTTGGAGTTGTTAGCTATTGTTTATGCCTTGAGAGTGTGGAGACACTACCTTATTGGACGAAAATTTGAACTAAAAACAGGCCACTGTGGAATTAAGCACATCTTTACACAAAGTGACCTGAACGCGTGATAATGACGTTGGTCGGAATTGCTTAGCGAGTACGATTTCAAGATTACTTACATAAAAGGAATAGTGAACTGAGTGGCATATGCATTGAGTCGGAGACCACACATCTTTTCGGTGTTTCCTCTTCAGACGAATCTACGTGAAAAGATTCTAACTTTATAGTGCGACAATAACTAGTACAAAGAGGTCGAGGATTTTATCGGACAAAACACAATGATGGTACCAAGATTTGAAGGATTTATGTTTGATGAAGATGGATTATTGAGGTTTAAAAATTGGATTTACATACCACCGAATGACGAGTTGAGAATTTTGATCCTAAACGAAGCTCACATAGCAGTGTACATGGATCACCTGGGAGTCACGAAGATGAGGGCGGACCTTAAACCCTTATTCTTCTGGAAAGGAATGAAGGTAGACATAATCAACTATGTGGCCAGATGTTTAGAATGTTAGCAGATAAAGGCTGAACATAGACATCCAACAGGATTACTACAACCTCACGCTATTCCAGAATCGAAATGCAAGGAGGTTATTTCGATGGATTTCATTGTTGGATTGTCATTGACGGCAAAGAGACACGACTTGATTTTTGTGGTAGTCAACACTCTAACGAAGAGTGATCATTTTATTCCTATGTGTACGACGTTTCAGGAACTTGACATGGCTAGAGTTTTCATCAGTGAGATTGTGAGACTGCATGGCGTGCCTAAGAGGATTATATCCGATCGAGGATCGATGTTTACCAGATGATTTTGGACTAGTTTCCAAGAGGCCTTGGGAACCCAACATAATTTTAGTACTGCGTATCACCCAGAGACTGAAGGGCAGAACAAACAAACAAACCAAATCTTGGAAGACATGTTGTGCATGTACGTGATGGACAAACAGAAGCATTGGGAAGAATTCTTGCCACTTGTAGAATTCACATATAACAACAGTTACCAAAGCACCATTAAGATGGCGCCTTTCGAGTTTCTTTATGGGCAACTGTGTCAGACGCCTTTGAGTTGGGATCGGCTTGAGGATAGGGTTCTGGTGGGACCAGAAGCGACCCAAGAAATGAAAGATCAAATGCAAAAAATAATACAAAGGATCAAAGAAGTGCAGGATCGACAGAAGAGTTATGTCAATGCGCACCATGTCGACCGTAGTTACGAAGTTGGCGATTGAGTCTTCTTACGGGTAAAACCACATAAGTGTACAATCAAGTTTGGAAAGGGAGATAAACTCTCTCCTAGGTTTGTGGGACCTTTCGAGATGGTGGAGAGGAAGGGGCTTGTGGCCTATCGACTAGCCTTGCATGATTCTTTAAGGCGTATGCATGATTATTTAAGGCGTATGCATGATGTTTTTCATGTGTATGTTTTGAGACATTATATTAGTGATCCTACACATGTTATTGACATGAGTTCCTTGCAGGTATTGAATGAGGGTGTGCTCACGGCTGAACCGACCCGCATCCTGAATCATTGCATTTGAGAGCTACAACGTCGAACAATAGATCATGTCAAGGTCTAGTGGGACAACTATAGTCCGCACTCGGCGACCTGGGAGGACGCATATGATATGCGGCAACAGTTTCCATTTTTGTTTGATAGATAGACTTATGACACTGTGATACACATTATTTCGACACTTATATACTATGAAAATTCAGGACAAAGTTTAGACCAAGAGGGGGTGTATGTCACATCCCGCTCTTGCGTGCACTAAGCGAACTTATTCTTTGAGGACACTTGCTTGCAAGTGATCCGGATTATATGCTATTGGGGGTTTGATTATGATTATGAGGCATTATGGATATGATGATATGTTATTTTGTTATATTGACATAGACTTGACTCGGTTCTCCTGTGTGTGCAGGATTTTGGATCTCGAGGATGTAGAGGCATTGATGAAACCCTTGGACTTCGGATCGAATCAGGGAGTGGACTACTGGGGTTTGATTGTTGTATATATGACATTTGTGCATCTGATTAGATGTTATGATTATGAATTTTATTCCTGACATGATTCATTGATGATGCAGGCTGACAATAGCTTGCCGACCAGACTCAAATGTGGAGTAGAGGGGTCATGCACGACTACCAGAGACGTTGAGGGAGAGGTGTGGACAACAACCCTGCCATAGCCTACTTGCACTCCCGCCATGGATCGAATTGTAGGTTAACGATTACCTAGTTCGAGGAGACCCATGATGTCATGAGGGTAGATTGTGATAGTCGCTCACGATGATTCTAATGGGGGCGAAATAAAGCAGGGGCCTTATTCCTTAGAGGCCCTTAGTCTCCCACAAGATCACCTGGTGGAGTATTGACTCCAGGGGTTTTGGATGTCTACCAAGTCAGTCAAGAGGCGAGTGGAACCCTTGTAGCACCTAGTGTGTCTTGAAGGGCACATCGTGTTGTTAACTAATAAGTGAATAAACCTAGATGGCCTTAAAATGAATAATGTGATAAGAAATATTTAAAAACAATTTCCCTAATAAAATGTCGCCCAACCTCAGAAATTAAAATCTAGGTCTAAGTGATACTTGTGGTAATATATATATATATATCATCATTAAACATGTGACGAAAAGGGGGTAAGAAATTCGATTAATTTATTAAAATCAAATTTATTTTGAGGGATTAAAATTTTAAAAGGGAATTGATTTTTTTTCTACATATGCTAATTAAAATTTATTAATTAAAAGGGAAGAGGGGTAAAAGGTAATTTTCTACACTTGCTAATTTGAGTTTTAGATAAAAAGGGAAAAGAGGGAAACTTAAAAAGAATTGAGAAACTAAGGGAAAAAGGGGGGAACATAAAGAAAAAATGAAACATAAGGAAAAAGAAGAATGACTAACTTAGTAAGGAATCTTGCCTTTAAGAACTTTCTAATTTGAACTCAACTAGGAATTTAGTAAGGGCATAAGTCATTAAAATGTGTAAGGGAATATGGGGACACTTAGGAGCGATTCTAGGAATGATTTTAGGTGGGTGAGGGAAATAGGAGTAAATAATTAATTAATGAAATTAATTTCTGGTGCAACTAAGGGGATGGGTGACATGTGTACGGGGGAGGATTTTTCGGAATTAATTTATCGAAAATTAAATTAAATGGGAATTTGGGAAAGAAATCACTTAGAAACTTTATATAAAGGATGGAGGAGGAGGATTATGGATCTCTTATTGGATACGTAATATTACACTGCAAAATTTTTTACTTCACTGACTTATCTTGTGGGAGTTGGGATACCTAGCTCAGGTACGAGTGGTAGCTCGACCTTTCGAGGCGAGCTGGTTGCTAGTTGTTATTTGGTTTATAGTGCATGGCCCCTTTGCGACTCGGGGGGCTAAGGGGAAAGAAGAGTACCCCTAGCGTTGCCTGGGAGGTACCAGTGAAGTCACATCGATCGACAAGCGGGAGCTGCACGGAGCATGCGAGACAACGACTCGGAGCTGTCACCTTGGGCTATGGTACACATGCTTTTATTTTGCATGGTAGATTACTATTGATCTTGCACTTTCATTTCTGTACTTTTATGGTGTAAACAAAAGTGTTTTAGTTAGCGTCTTAATCGAGAACTTAAAATCATCATGGCCTTACGCTCGCTGCATCGATTGATCTCATTGGCCACCGATCCTTGATTGCTATGATTGTTTTGTTTGTTTTATTGATTATTTGAAGAGTTTGTGCTTTATCATTCGTCCTCATCCCTAGATTATCAGTCCATGCCTGAGTAGTCGGCCAGGATCCAGATCGACGGTCATCACTTCGGTGTTAATAGACCTATAGATCCTAATGCCCTTCTTTTATGTGCGCGGATGATGAGCGAAGGATAGTTTTCCCAACTGTCTACCCCTGTTGATTGTTCCTGGTTGAGTGATTGTCTTGCGCCTTGTTGCGATTGATTACCTCTGCGATTGTTTATCCTTTCCTTCAACGAACCGCTTATGATCCTCTGCGTTTGATACATTCCTGGTGAATTTACTGTGTATTTTTTTTTAATACATCTGGTCTGCCAATTAACTCTGCGATTATTACTTTTTAATGACAAATTTTACCCTGCGATTTTACCTTTGTTATACATTTACAGACTGCGAATTCGTCCTTCATTGCACAATGATTTTTATTTCACCACAGTCACTTATACACTTTAAACATGGCTATGGACAGTGTTTTTCTATCTTATTACTGAGTTTGGATTCTTCATGATCGCGTTTTCTTTACTTTTATTGAATGCAATTTCCTATGTTTTACCTAGCAAATTCTTGAGGGGGAAACTCAACAAACTTCATTATTAAAACTCAATGATTGATTGACAACGCACAACAGCGAATGCTTGGCAGACAACAAAAATTTCTGCTCCATGATTTTATTGACACAAGCACCATTTCTGCTCCATGAGTTTAGCATCATGCCCAGTTTTCTTTTATCACTGCGAATTGGACTTTACATCTCTACGTTTATATCAATATGAAATGTATCACTACGGTTTTACCCTTGTCACTGCAATGTTAGTGCGAAATTGTTACACCGCGTTATCACTTTACCCAACGACTTCCTTGGTGTTTTCACTGTGTAATGGCAGCTTTTTTGGTGTAATGGTTAAGAATTATTCCTTTGGGTTGCAATTTCACCATTTTCAAACTGCAAATTTAATATATATGGGACATGGATTTAATGGTACACCATGCGATGTCCATTGTACATATCGAATTATACCTTGCAAGTCTGCCATATCATTTGTTAACCCTGTGATATTACATATATAGCACCTTGCGATATTACCTACTTAAATCCACGTTATCTTATCCATATCTCTATCGTATCATTATGAAAATTTGCCTTTCCTTATACTAAAATACAACCGTCATTATAATAGCATCAAACAACAATTTTATATTCAATTTGACAACCATTTTGGGGTTTTGTCCCTGGGCTATGATGTAACAGTAATATCGTGACAACTATTCTCTAGATAGTGTGGTTTAACGATTTTTATTTTTATTATAACATCTATTATATTCATTAGATGAAAACGGATTTAGATTTTCCTATGGCTGTGATGTATCAGTATTACCTTGATTTCTGACAACACTTAATTAACATACTGACAGTAAGTATTGGTAGTAAATTTTGATGGTATGCCAGTGTTTACAGTAACCATAAATAAGTGACAACCCTTTTCATATGTGTTTTGTATAATAACAATCATAAATAATATAGTATAGACTGAACAACATTTTTTTAGTGATTAATATTGAATGTCTTATACCCAACATGCTTGTAGCGAATTGATTTCACCGAGATATACTTGATATTGTTAATATTGTTAGACAACATGGGGTAAATTAATATTGTTAATAGTGTTATAATTATAACATTATACATTGATATTGTTAATATTGATTAATTTGACTTGCTAAATCAGTTTCGTAATTATTTACTAAATTAGATTTGTAATTATTGAATAATTTATAATTTAGACTTGCTAAATTAGATTTGTATTTAATGTTAAATTAGATTTGTAATCATTGACTAGTTTGTAATTTAGACTTGCTAAATTAGATTTGTATTTAATGTTAAATTAGATTTGTAAATTATTGATTAATTTGTAATTTAGACTTGCTAAATTAGATTTTTATTTAATGTTAAATTAGATTTGTAATCATTGACTAATTTGTAATTTAGACTTTCTAAATTAGATTTGTATTTAATGTTAAATTAGATTTGTAAATTATTGACTAGTTTATAATTTAGACTTGCTCAATTAGATTTGTAATTAATGTTAAATTAGATTGTAATTATTGACTAATTTAGACTTGATTAATGGTTGGGTTTGTTGGCGAAGTTGTTCATTAGCTTGCACTTTTCTTCGAATGACGTCATCTTGCGTCTTGTCAACCTATTGCTTGGGGCGTGGGTGTAGTTCTCTTGTCAGTAACTCGACTCCTAGCAAGTTGGATTCATCTAGAGTCCTTGGTCCAGATAGGTTATGTAGTGTCAGGGTTATTGTCACGCCTATCACCTAGGGACGACGTGATTCTTGATGAGGGGATCATGGCGCGCCCTATTGGATAGAGACGAAGGATAATTTGGTCGGAGTTTGTGCTTTCCATTGTGGGTGTTGTTGATCGTGGTAGTTGTTGTTGGTTCTTGGGTTGTAACGTTTTCATGCATTGAGTTTGCGTGCCATAGAGGTTCTAGTTACTGAACGTCGAGGCCATTGTGTCGGGATGGTGGATGTTGTCCTTTAGCTTGTAGTCGTTGTCGTGTTTGTGTCGGGCGGGTAATCGTTTATCTCTGTCTGTTGATTTACACATGTTTTTCCCAGTTGCTCTTCCGCTAGTGTGTGGAGGCATAGTTGTCTGTTGTTTGATCTACGTACTTGTGTTTGTCTCCAGGCCGTGTGGTTCAACCATTTATCATCGTTGCCTTCCTGCCGAAAACAAAAAAAAAAATTGCACCTTCTGCTTCGCTTATTGTTGTAACGACTGGGGTCGTTACAATGCTTTTCATCTTCAACCTTCTTAGTGTCACAAAGGTGACACACTCTTTCATCCCATGGTGTTTTAGGAATTAATCAACGTCTAGTTTCACTATGGAGCTTGTGAGAATTTGTTCTTATCTTAGCAATGCTTATATTTTCTTTACACTTGGAAAAACATATATATAATTTTGATCTTCTAGATTAGGGTTGATTACATCTTTATAATACCTTAATTTTCTTTTTTCCTCTAAATATTTATCACACCACATTTTCTCCTTAAATTTTGATTTGTGGTTTTTTTAATAGTATCTTTATTCTGCAAAATGGTGTCTTCCATGATTCCCCAATAGTTTAGCCAACACCAGGCATCTTTATGCCATCCTCACTTGAGTCAATGTTGGTTATGACTCGATTTTGAAGCAATTTTAGGAAGCCTCTTGTCTTCCATGTTGTTTAACTTGTTCTTATACATTAGGTATCTAGTCATAGCCATGCTCTCAATGGGGGAGAGGCTTGTTTCTAAGAGGAGGATGGGATAGGGCGTATTTCCTTTAATTTTGATATTATAGGTTATAAAATCCTTTTGTATTTGCTCTATCTTTCTCCAGGATTCACAAGAGATACTACAACCCCAAACTTCACATCGATAAAGAATAACAGTTGTAACAAGATTCTCAAAGAGGAGTTTCTTCTTATCCCAACTCCAAAGATCAACTGATTTACAATTGTTTTCAAGCCCATAATAAGCTTTCCATCCCCCAATAATAATTTTCTCAATGCTATAATTCCAATTGAGCTTGTGATGAATATCAATTCCAAGATATTTGTATGATGTCACTTACTCCAAGTTGTTGTTGTCATATATGAAGGTATCATAAGGGATCTTATTGGATTTAATAATCATGACCTTAGTCTTATCAGTATTGACAGTCATCCCATATTGGAGCAAAAATTCTTGAGGATTCTTAGTTGGTTTTCAAGATCATGGGGACTCCTTTCCATAAGAACGATATCATCAACATAAAGAAGAAGATGATGACTATACTAGTGAGAGTAGGGCTGGCACAACTTGTTTTTTCCAAGCAATCTTCTAACTTGTCAATGTATATGCCAAAAAGGGTAGGGGACAAGGGACAACCTTGTTTGACTCCAATATTACAGTTAATCTCTTTTGACCAGCCCTCAATGTTTTTAAACTTAGCAATAATGTTTTCATACATCCTTATTGCAGCAACCCTCAACTCGAGAGGCACTTTTATCTCTTCCAACCTATTCCAAAGGTTTTCCTAGGAACCATGTCAAAGCTTTTCTAAAGTCAACAAAACAACAAAAAATATTGGTTTTAGTATTGGTTATAATGTCATTCAACTTTTTAAAATCCAGAACTTATAATTTATGAAAATATGGAATACGTAAAATTAGAATTTTGATTATTCATAAAATATTTATATTTGTAAGAACCTACTTTCATTTCTATGTCATTTTTAAAGTTGATGATTTGGAATATTAAAGAGTTTTTCTAGAATGGAATTATAATGGACAATCTAGTCCTATGGGATAACACAATTGGTGAGAAGTGCGGACACTCTTTCGGTATGGGGAGAGGTCATGAGTTTGAGCCTAGTGTCCCTAGGGCTACGGTTTAGCACCCATACCATCCACGAAGTGGGGAAGTATTGGTGAGTTTCCCGCGACATCAAATGTTCAAAAAAATAAAATAAAATTGGGGTATTAGAAGAAGATGCATGATGCTTAGAACCATAGTCATCAATTTCAACAACGTCTAATTTTAACCAAGGCTCTACATCTATAGCATCCAATATGATACATTTTCTATTGAATACAAGGGAAGAAGAAACAATGCTCACCAAATGACGTAGGAGTAGAATTGGACAAGCAAGCATCTCCTCCTTCCAATTAGACCCAAGATGATGTTATGGGCTAGCAAGTGTTTTACTAAGTTTGTAGTTGTCTATGTTATGTAAATTTGTTGTATACTTAGACATTTTTTACCGAGCATACATTAGTAGCTATTCTTTGATCACTTTTGTAAGCAAAGCCACAAAGATTTATATCATAGAATATGTTCTTAGGAAAAAACACATGTGTTTTGGACTAAAAAAAAACTCTCAAACTTCTATTATCTCACTTGTGGAACTACAACTTCTTTTAACACAAATCATACTTGTTTTTGTTACTTAAAAAAATAATCTTTATATTTACATTTTAACAATATTTCAATGTAAACACCATACATGTTTAAATCAAATATCTTTTTTTGTCCTTCTTTATATTATCTTTATATTATGTATATATCAAATCTCTTTTATATTTATAAAATTATTTTTATTTATGTTTGAATTTATATTTGGCTAGCATATTTTATTACTAATATCATTTGTTATAAGTATCTAAAAAAACACTATATATGATTATGTAAAGAGTATTCATATGACAACATCTCTATCATATTCAGTTGTAACTTTCATAAAAATTACAAAAACTCAATGCATGACATGAAAGTGAGATGTGTGGTTGTGGAGACCTAAAGAACTTAATATAGTTCAATTAAGATCATACAAATTGAAATAAAAATATTTAGGTGATGAAGAAATAGTGTTAAGCATTTAGTTGACAAATATATAAAAAATATGATATGGTTTTTAATGTTAATAAACTATAATGCAAAGAACAATTCATATTCTAAGTTTAATGTAATAGTATGTACGTATGTGTGGGGGGATTTATATTTTTAATAGATTTGTATTTAATTTAATTAATTAATTTTTTGTTTGTTAGCATAACTTGTGAGATTAGCTTTTGGCTAAGAAACTCTAATCCATGGGCATCTAAGTTGTGAAAATCATCCACCAATCACATCCTATCATAATCATTTGACTATGAAGTAACTCCATTTTAAAGTGTCTCCTCTAGATTACAAAAAAGCCCTTCAAAATCAATCTCATCCTACAAACTAAACCCTTTGAAACCAGTCACAAACCAATCGCACTAATAAAATTTGACTCATTTAATTTAATTTTTAAAATATCATTATAATTTTAATATATATTTTGAATTTTAACTATTATCTATATAATCTTACATATTATCTTATTATAATCACATCCTATCATAATCATTTGACTATGAAGTAACTCCATTTTAAAGTGTCTCCTCTAGATTACAAAAAAGCCCTTCAAAATCAATCTCATCCTACACACTTAACCCTTTGAAACCAGTCACAAACCAATCACACTAATAAAATTTGATTTATTTAATTTAATTTTTAAAATATCATTATAATTTTAATATGTATTTTGAATTTTAACTATTATCTATATAATCTTACATATTATCTTATTATAATATTATATTATCTTACTATAATAATATAATTACTATCTTGTTATAATAATATTATCTTATCTTATTATAATAATATAATAATAAGATTTAAGTGATTTTTTTTTTGCATGGATACTCGTCTCTTTCTTCTCTTTCTTGATCATAATATACAATTTGAAATTTGAAACTATTTTAACTTTGGATTCCAAACTCTCTACTTGAATGATTATTATGAATTACAATCTCTCTAACTTATGGATATAATTTGAAAGTGCTCTATGATGCATGGTTGTTCTTAGGGAACGTCTCTACTACATGTGTTTAATAATTGTAAAAGTTACTAGTATACTCGCAACCTTTAATTTGGAATATTATAATGAAAATACATTGATTTCATTAAATAAATGTTATTAGGTTTTTGTTTTATTAATCTTTTTAAATAATTAATAATAACAGCAGTGACCCACTTCAACTATTAACAATGGGACCTAGCCACCAACTAAACTTTGTGTAATAATTACAACTTTATTATTGTCATGGTTTAGTTTATTTATATATCACGGTGACAATTTTTATTCAATTTTTACAACTTTATTATTGTCATGCTTTTTTATATATTGTGGTGACAATCCTTCCTATTTTAAGGACATATCTTTATATATTATATATTATGATAATAAAATTTTCAATTTTTTGAATTAATGATTATACTAACAATAATTTATTATTTAATTTTTTTTTTATATATTATAATGAAAAGTTTTATAATTTTTGAATGAATGATTATAGTGATAACAATTTATTATTTAAAAAAATATTTATACATTATAATACAAATTTTTAAATTAATGATTATAATAATAATAATTCATTATTTTTTAAATTAATAATTACAATGATAATAATTTATT
>JZKD02S0637624.1:0-15676 GCA_000966675.3 Picea glauca
GCAAAGTATAATATGAAGGTCTAAAAATGAAGAATGAAGAAAATATCTCAGGGGGCCTTTCCAACGGTATAAAGAACGTGCAAAACGGACACCCGAGTCAAAATTTATGGTTCAATTACTAAAGGTAGTTTTGTAGGTTTCAGAGGAGTTGATGGAAACTCCTCCAAAATTTCGGAGGAGTTGATGGGAACTCCTTCGATTTTCATCGGAGGATTTAGTTTGAACTCTTCTGATGGTTTCGAAGGAGTTTGAGGGAAATCCTCCAATGGTCGAAGGAGTTTAAGGAAACTCCTTTGATGGTCTCGGAGGATTTTAAGAAAACTCCTCTGATGGTTTCAGAGGATTTTGAGGGAACTCCTCCAATGGTTTCAGAGGAATTTGAAGGAAATTTTCAAAGAATTTTGAACTAACTTTCGGAGGAATTTTCAACAACTTTTCAGAGTAGTTTTCAACAACTCTTGGATAAGATCGTGGGAACTCTTCCTTCTCTTTCATAGCACTTTAAAAGAATTTTCGAAGGAGTTTGTGGGAACTCCTTCGATATGAACCAGAGCTCATAAAATGAAGTCCTCCATTATGAATTGGACATCATTGTTGACCCTTGGTTATGTAAGGAAGTGAATATTAAGAAATAAAAGTGAAGTACAAACTACGTGGAAGGCACATAAACTGAGGAAGGGGCGAAGTGAGAAAAGAAAGGAAAAGTTAGTTGTTGGAAGAGAAGATCAAGGAAGATAAAGGATTGAAGAAGAAGGATCATGGACAACTTAGCAAGTGGAAAAATACATCAACGAATGCTTTGGAGCACCTCTCG
Organism: Picea glauca; assembly: GCA_000966675.3. Lineage (NCBI taxonomy): Eukaryota > Viridiplantae > Streptophyta > Pinopsida > Pinales > Pinaceae > Picea > Picea glauca. Next base: position 815 of record JZKD02S0637624.1, read on the forward strand.
GAAAAGAAGGAAAGATAGGCTATCAAAGCCCTTAAAGCACGGGTCAAGTGGACCTAGGGGTTTTGGCACCTAGGGTTTTGGATCTAGGGTTTTGATACCTAGACGGTGGTCATGTTATGTATAAATAAAGGTCTAGTAAAGTCGAGTGGGGTTGCTCGATAATTTATTGTTATTCGCTTCTATTACTGTTGTTGAGAACGATATTGAGTCTGTATTGTAAGATCTTCAGTTGGGTGTGAAGATCGACCCTACAGCTAGGTGTGTAGGGAGGGAAGAGAGAAAGAGAGAGAGAGAGAGAGAGAGAGAGAGAGAGAGAGAGAGAGGTATGCAGCTAAGTGCGTAGACAGAACTGTATGTTTCCATCTAATATATCAAGAAACACATTTTTGTGGACGTATCCCTAGGGAGAGGGTGAACCATGTATATCTTGTTGTTCTTTGTGGTTGATGATGTGTTATTTGTTATCGATTATACGGTTATTTCATTATTGTGTTATATTAGAGATATAACTTGTGAAGTAGGCTTAAGAGGGATAAAGAATAACAAGATTGTTGTGTGTTGTTTTCCTGGATCCACTTTGCATTTCCTCTTGTTGTAGACACCTGTGTCCTGCAACCCCCTATCGCTACTTTGGGTGAGACTGCATCTTCTTCGCAGGTGTTTTCGAAAAGGCCAGTATTTAGGGTTTGTTGGTGCATTGTTAGAGTTGAACCCTGGGTCTGCCCCTATGCCAACAAATGGTTCTGTTGTCAGGACCGGTATCTGCTTGAGGGAATGTCAAGGTGGTTCCCATCGAAGACAGAAATTCAAAAGTGGATAGAGGAACAAGAAAAGGACTTCATCGAAGATCAGAACAAGAACCCTAGAATTAGTACAGAAGACTGGTTGGGAAGGTACATATTCACTGACATACACGAGATTTTATTTGGAGGAATTCATAAAGAGTTATATGAGTGGTTATCCAGATTAGCAGATATCCAGTTTGAGATCAAATATAGACCACCTGTGGTTTGGACAGCGGTGCTAATCAAGAAGGTCAAGAGAGTTGATAGCGTTGTGTCTAGAGCGGTGGATCTCTAGTTTGATATCACTATTGGAGGGTACATTGTTGAGTTTGTTATTGATAGAGTCGAATCGTATAGTCAAGTAGAGAGGTACTTCTTTAAGGGACCTAGGGGAAAGTTTCTATGCTTTTTGAAGCTGAGGATTAAGATTTTATTGCATGAGAAGAATATCCCGAAGATACACTAAAGCTAATGTTCAAGAGTTCAGACAACGACAGTGACACAGAGGCTGGACACACGCGCAGTGGGATACCGTTCAAAGAGGTTCCTCTTATGAACCTATTTAAGGAAAACTATGGATATGAAGGATTCTACAGTGGAGAAGAAGCAGATCTAACAAATGAAGAGCATTCAAAATCTTAAAGAACAGAGGAAGTATAGACCGAAGAACTTCACCAAGGAGAGCAAGAAACTTCAAGAACTACGCCAACTATCGCACTAAGTATTATTAATCCTCCTATTGTTTTAGCAGCATTAAGTAACCAAAGTAACCAGAGTAGTCGAGCATTCAGAGTACTGTTACCCAACAGTTTAGTACATACTCAATCAAGAAACCAAGGAAGATCTATGGCAGTTGAAATGAGGTTACCCCTCTTTAGAGGAGATGGATCTGGAGATCTTGATCAGCACTGGTTCTTATGTGAAGTTGTATGGAGCATCAAGCAAGACACTGATGAAGTTTTTAAAAGAACTCAGTTTAGTACTACTTTGAGGGATCGCGCTCTGAACTGGTATATGAAGTTTTCTTTGGGACCTGGACAGCCTAAACCATTGATTGACATTAAGACTGCAGTAAGTGAAGAATTCAAGAAACCTAAGTTGGAGTTGCAGTGCATTACATAGCTAAAAGAAATCAAGAAGAAGGTAACTGAGCCTTTTTGGGAGTTTGATCAGAGGTTTAAGACTCTGACAGGTCGGTTGAGCTTTCATATTCTAGATGAACAGAACAAAGAATGGTTCATTGTTGCTCTCTTGCCACATATCAGAGTTCCTCTGATGCAACAAAAATTTTCTTTGTAGGCAGAAGAATTGGAGATATCCATGAAACTAGAAGCATCCCCAGGTATGAGACAAATCCTGAATCAGTTAACCAGTTTATCTTTACAAGTTGAAGATATGAAGAAAGACAAAGGAAAAGAGAAAAGAGAAGATATTTGGTGGATCAGATGTAAATCAGAGAGGCATGACAAGGAGCAGTGTCCCCTATTTCATGAATACTTGGCCTTTGGAGCACCTAGTCCTTTGAAGAAGGCTATTGTGCCATGGTTCGATGTATGTAGAACTAGACATCACCCTAGTGAATTTTAGTATATGAAAAAGTATGTCCATACACCTACCAATATTTACTGCACATTCTGCAAGTCTGTGGGGAATGATGAAAAGGATTGTAGGGCTTATGACCTCATGCATGAAATATCAAGGGATACATATAGGATTCATGGAGAAACACGGAAAGAAGGAAATAATGTGCAGTTCAACTCCCTGGGTAGAGGAAACTTCAACCTTTGCAGTGGATTCAGAGGAATAGGATGAGGTAAACGCATGGGTCGAGGTTGAGGTGAGATTATTTGTTATAACTACGCACAACTAGGACACTTGGAAGGGGATTTCCAAAACCCTTGTACCACTTGTAACTATTGTAACTCGTTTGACCATGTCATTGAAGATTGTCCAGTGTTGTTATCCAAACTCCAGGAGAGACAAGGAGGAAAATAGCAAGTCCAATTGATGAGAGTAGAACCTCGCGATGAAGACCCCAGAGTCATTGTTATTACTAGAGGAGGCATTGTTATAGAAGAAGACAGAGCGACTCCATAAAATATTGCAAATGGATCAAGGATTAGAAGAGATGTAGAGAAGGCATAGTTGTTTGAACCAAGGAGAGAGACTCACACTTTTGAAGAGGCAAGGAAATAATTTGTAGAAGGACAAGCTTCTTCATCTAAGGCACAAGTAGAAGTAAGGGAATTTGGAATGCCTCTAGCATTCGATTAGTCTGCCTCGCCCAGGAAAGGAAAAGAGGTAAGAAAGCTTATGGAATTCTTATGTACTTCCATTAATTTGATTAAGGATGACAGAGTTGTACAAGAGATACAATACCTGATAAGACAGTACGAGATAGGAAGGGTAGATCCTCTATTGAATAAAGCAGTACATCAAGTATCTAGAAAGAGAAGGACAAACAAGGAAATACACATTAGTGCTCATATTGGAGACTATGATGTGGACTATGTGGTCCTCAATTTGGGATCAGAAGTAAATGTTATGACGAAGTAGACTTGGGCACTGATGGAAAAACCTAGATTGATTTATTCTCCTATTAGGCTCAGAATGGCTAATCAGCAGGCGGTGAGCCCCTTTGGAAGACTAGAGCATGTTCCTATAGACATTGATGGGATAAGGACATTTGTAGATTTTGAAGTGATTGGAATTATTGATGATATTTTCCCCTATCCTTCTCTATTAGGAATTGATTGGGATTTCAACAATTCGACTGGTATTGACCTAAAGAAGAGAAGAATGACATTTGAGGGTCATGGCCTTAAAGTCATCGCACCTCTGGACCCAGATGAAGGTCGCAGTACACAAAACCTATCAGGAAATAACATCATGTGTATGATCTAGAGAACATCTACAAGCTAACATCAATACAACATGATTACATTAATCCTACAACAGACGGAAATATCATCTCGTGAAGTGAAAGTGCATGTTCATCAGATTTAGAAGAGGCATTAGAAAATTGGCAGAACAGGATGTATGAAGTCTCCACACGGTGATGTGCCAGACTGACTAGAGAACTTTGTTGGATCAGCACAAAAGTAATTAATCTTCCAACATTTGATGGTTTAAATCATTTAGAGACATTTCTAGCTGAATTTGAGAAAATTGTACTAGTACAACAAAGGATGTTTTCACTGGATGAAGCCTTAAAAGCCACACCAGCTAGATGGTGGGGAGAACATAAGAGGAACATCACAGAGTGGATATAGTGTCACACCTTATTAACAGTTCACTTTTCAAACCAAGTAGAAGGATGTGAAGTTTGTTACATAGGCCAGAGTTGTCCTAAGGACCTCATGTGGAGTTGTGAGGAGGCATGGAGCAACACTCCTAAAGAAAAGTGGGTGCATAAATTCATTAACACTTTGGATACTACACCTATCAACTGGTATCTTCAAGTAGAACTATGCCTCATCACTATAGACTAGTATGGAATGACTCAGAACTTTATAGCTATGTTTTTATTTGAGATCCAATACCCTATAGTAGATCGGGCTTTACAAACTATGAGACAAAAGGTCTTTAAGGAGGCACCTAACCTCACTTTTACCCAAGAAGGAGATGAATGGATTGTGCCTCTTCAGAAGTTACAGGATTGCTACAATATTAATGTTGATGAGGATGATGACCCTAGAGATGTAAACATTGTAGAAACTGAAGGTCACTGAGACATAGAAGGACCAGGGATTGAACTACCTTTTATTCGACAGCTCATTAAAATTAAGAAAGTTAATATTGGAACAGATAAACACCTAAATTAGAAAATGTGGTAGACTATTGGGATGATGCTACTATCAACAAGATCATGACATGAATATCAGGACTTGTTCCCAACCAAGTTCACATACATGAAGGGAATTAAAGGGCCCATGGGAGAAATGAAGATCCCTCTGAGATCAAATGCAAGACCTATCAAACAGAGACCATACAGACTGAATCCCAAATACAAACAAAAAGTTAGGATTGAATTGGATAGAATGATGGAAGCATGAATCATAGAACCTGTTGAAGAATATAACTGGATTATCCATATGGTGGTCCAAGATAAGAAGACATGCGAAATCAGAATTTGTGTATATCTAAGAAAGTTGAGCGATGCATGTCAACATGATCCCTTCCCTACACCCTTTACTGATGAAGTTCTATATAATGTAGGAGGAAAGGAGGTCTACTCATTCATAGATGGATTTTCAAGGTATCATCAGATTAGGATTGCTAAGGAAGATCGACATAAGACCACATTTGCAATAGAATGGGGTTCTTTTCAGTACACAGTGATGTCGTTTGGCTTGAATAATTCACCAGCCATCTTTTCCAGGGTGGTGGTCGAAGCATTTAAGGACTTTCTACACAAGTTCTTGGAAGCTTATTTTGATGATTGGATTGTTTTTAGCCTAATGAAAGACCACATTGAATGTTTGAGATTGATTTTAGATAAGTTTAGGCAATGTCAAATTGCCTTGAATCTGAAAAAGTGTATTTTATTTTCACCATTTAGAGTGTTGCTAGGGAATATTGTGTGTAAACAGAGATTGTTGGTGGATCCTTCCAAGATTGTCGTCATTGTTGATCTACCTCCTCCCACTTCAGTTAGACAGTTGCACACTGCATTGGGGCACATGGGATACTATAGGAATTTTATTAAGGGTTATGCATAGATAACGACACCTATGGAGAAGATATTAAAGAAAGATAGCAAGTTCCAATGGACAGAAGAATTCCAGCAGAGCTTCAACACACTAAAGAAAATAATGGTCACTGCGCCAATCATGGATTTTTCAGATTGGATTAAGGAGTTCAATGTCCATGTTGATGCTTCGTCCATTGCATTAGGAGCAGTTTTAGCATAGTCATGTGCAGGAGACATTGACTACCCCGTAGATTTTGCTAGCAGGAATCTTTCTACAACTGAGAGGAACTACACTATGACTAAAAGAGAAGGCTTAGTTATGGTATATGCGCTACAGAAGTTTCGACACTATTTGTTGGGAGGACATTTTAAAATGTTCATTGATCATTCTACATTGAAATACTTAGTCAACAAGCTAGTGTTGGGGGGAAGAATATGTAGATGGATACTATTATTCCAGGAGTATTATTTTGAAATTGTGTTCAAGCCAGGAAGAATGAATAAAGGACCTGATCACTTATATAGGTTGGAACATGGACAGGAACCTACTAGTTTGGAGGACACACTACCAGATGTATAGTTGTTGGCCATCAGGAAAGTTGATGATCACTTCGTTGAGATAGTTCAATTCATGTCCACAGGAATGGCACCTCTAGAGTACACAGTCATTCAAAAGAAATAGTTAGTAGTTTGCATTGTTGACTTTCAACTCATAGTTGGACAGTTGTATAAGATGGGACCAGATGAGATATTGAGGAGATGAGTTATGGAGGCAGAAATACCATTGATTCTTGTAGAAGCGCATGAAGGCATCACAGGAGGATACTATGCAGGGAAAGAAATAGTGCAGAAGGTTCTTAGAGTTGACCTCTGGTGGCCTAATTTACATAAAGATGCTAAGGAATACTATAGAGCATGTGACATATGTCAAAGAGTAGGAAATCCTTCTAGAAGGGATGAGATTCCTTTAGCACCGCAATTGACATTAAAAGTATTTGAAAAATGGGCCATTGACTTTGTGGGGCCTATTAACCCAACAGGAAGGCGCACAGGAGCTCGATACATTATCACTGCGACAAAGTATTTGACCAGGTGGGTAGAAGAAAGAGCAGTTAAGGAATGTAGTGCAGCTATAGCTACGGAGTTCATCTTTGAGTATATTATAACCAGGTTTGGATGCCCAAAGATCCTCATGAGTGATCAAGGCACACATTTCATCAACAAAACTATTGAAGCCTTGACTCGTGAATTTGAATTTCATCATCAAAAGAGTACTCCATACCACCCACAAGCGAATGGTACAGTCGAAGCTTTCAATAATATCTTGGAGACAACACTGACTAAAATTTGCAGTGTTAATAGAGATGACTGGGATTTAATAATTCCAACAGTATTATCGGCCTATTGAACTACTTACAAGAAGTTAACAATGCAGACCCCATTTAAGTTGGTATATGGCTTGGAAGAAATGGTACCTATGGAATAATTGGTTCCTAGTTTAAGAATTGCATCATTTAAAGGTATGGTTGACACCGACGTTTTTCAAGAAAGGCTTGCACAGTTGCTAGAAATGGAAGAAGACAGGTTTATTGCAGGATTCCATCAGCAGGTACAGAAAGAAAGGGAGAAGGCTTATCATGATAGACATATCAAGAGGAAAGCATTTAAGCAGGAAGATTTGGTATTGTTATATGACAACAAGTTCATGAAGCATCTAGGGAAATTCAGGACACATTGGATTGGGCCATTTGAGGTTGCCTATGTTATAGAAGCAGGAGTTGCGCAGTTGAAGACCCTTAATGGAGAATGGAAAGAAGTTTTGGTAAATGGGAGCCGGTTGAAATTTTATTATGACAACCAGTTGCCTTGCATCTCTCAGTAAAATCACAAGGAAGAAGGGTCTAGGTACCAGGTGCAATTGAAACTAGGTACCAAACACAGAAAAGATAGTATGCACAAGAAAGGGAGGGACAGAGGAGAAAGCACAGGCTGCTTCGTGAAGTCTGCAGTTGAAGTAAAATAGAAGGATCAGTCTTGCAGTGACTCAGGATGAGTCACATGTGAGTGTTGGGGGCATGTTGGGCCTTGGTTATGTAAGGAAGTGAAGATTAAGAAAGAAAAGTGAAGTACGAACTACGTGGAAGGCACATAAACCGAGGAAGGGTCGAAGTGAGAAAAGAAAGGAAAAGCTATCTGTTGGAAGAGAAGATCAAGGAATATAAAGGATCGAAGAAGAAGGATCATGGACAACTCAGCAAGCGGGAAAAGACATCAACGAGTGCTTTGGAGCACCTCATGGAAAAGAAGGAAAAACAAGCTGGCAAAGCCCTTAAAGCACGGGTCAAGTGGACCTAGGGTTTTGGGAACCTAGGGTTTTGATACCTAGACTGTGGTCATGTTATGTATAAATAAATGTCTATGAGAGTTGAGGGGGGTTGCTTGGTAATTGATTGTTAGTCGTTTCTATTACTATTTTTGAGAACGATATTGAGTCTGTATTGTAAGATCTTTAGCTGGGTGCGAAGATCAACCCTGCAGCTGGGTGCGTAGGGAGGGAAGAGAGAAAGAGAGTGAGAGAGAGAGAGAGAGGTCTACAGCTAAGTGAGCAAATAGAACTATATGTTTCCATATAATATATCAAGAAACATAGTTTTGTGGATGTATCCCTAGGGAGAGGGTGAACCACGTATATCTTGTTGTTCTTTGTGGTTGATGTTGTGTTATTATATTGTTATTGCATTATTGTGTTAGATTAGAGATATAACTTGTGAAGTAGGATTAACAGGTATAAAGAATAACTAGAGTGATGTGTGTTGTCGTCCTGGATCCACTTTGCATTTCCTCTGGTTGTAGACACATTTGTCCTGCAACCCCCTATCGCTACTTCGGGTGAGACTGCATCTTCTTCGCAAGTGTTTCCGAAAGGGCCAGTAGTTAGGGTTTGTTGATGCATTGTTAGAGTTGAAACCTGGGTCTTCCCCTGTGCAAAAAATCATCAAAATAAATCATGTGGTATGAAGAAGAAAAATCAAAAATTTTCTAAGTGTCCTTTTATAAGCAAGAAACGACAAGAGCTTGAGTTCAAAATCCCATAGATTTCTCATACGATGGTTGATTGAGGTGTCATTTTTTGTAATGTGGAGAGAATAGAGAGAGGCTTATATAAATATAAATGAACTTGTTATTCAATCATTTAATTGGATCCGTGTTTAATGAAGGCCGCAGTTAGCAAGGCTTGCATGGCGGGAAATCCTTGGTGATTGTTTTGGCACTTCCGGACCTCGGATTTTGATTCTGTCAGTTTCATTGGAATTATAGTCACATAATTCATACAACTAGCATGTTTAAGGAGTGATAAATCCATTTTTACCAGTACCCAAAATTTCGAGCAAGGACATCTTTTAATGAAAGCTCAGAGCCTGATCTCGCTACTCCTTCGCTAGAATTCAATTCTGTTAGTTTATGTGTCATCTGTGACATATAGGCTCTTATTTCATTCATTTAAATTGAGGTAATCTGTCAGGGGCATGGAAATATAAGTCCGAAAAAATGGCCAATTGACATTTGAGGCACTTAACGTAGTCATAGAGCCTAGGTAACTGATTTTCCTTCAAGATACATTTTATAGCCAGCACAAGCCAATGCAAGACAAATAGGTGTAGTGTTTAACCCATCTAATGTTAGACGACACTTTCATAATCACGATTTAATCATAAAATCAAGAAGCGCAACAAAAAAAAGATGGTATGATGTGCATGATGAAGGCTACTGACAACACAACAAACTTAATTACAATTGCAATAAGAAGTGGTTCATGAGAGATAGGAAATAAGTGACCAAATTTCTAATTAGGCGTGGAAATATTAGTCACTGGAAATGTTAGGAGATTAAGTGACAGGTGCAACAAGAAGGATATGAGCTAAGAGGGAGGTGAGATGGAATTCAAGGCGAAGGTGGGCCTTGCTGACCAGGTCATCATTGGCGACAGGGAGAAGATCATCGTCAACACACTTGGTGATGATGAACGGTCAACATCCTTCTGCTGACGCATCAGGGACAGAAGAGGGAAACAAGAAATAAATTGGCTAGGGACATACAAACATTTTTTATGTGCATTGTATTGAGGTGAAAGGGAGTGATGATGTCGATATGTGATGCATCGGTGAAAGTGAAAGGAAGTTAGTCGGTGAAAGGTGTGCGCACGATAAAGGTAATTGTGTGAATATTACCAATGCATCGACGTTGATCCTGTGAATTTCGTCAGCAAAAAGGATGTGTTTTGGTGAGGTTTATCAGAAGCACGTCGACATATAGGCCAAGTTCACAGGAAAGTGACCTATGTATTGACGTAGAAACGACTGGCGCACTAATTTGTAGGTGGAAAAAAGGATGTATTTGTCAACATAGTATGTATCATTGCATAAGGAAGGAACTCGTTGAAATGAGGGTTGAAGGGTTGAAGTGATCTGGGGAGGAACTGGAAAGGATAAAGCAAGAGAGTACGAGGAAAACTCAGGATTAGATGTTTACAAGAGAGAGAGAGAGAGAGACTAAGAAAAGAAAATTGGGAGGTTCACACAACAAGTGGTGATACATTGGGCGAAGCCTGAATCTATGCTAGCCTTTCCTAACTGATAAATAGAAATGTAGAGGGTCATAAAATTACTTTTGAGTTCAAAAATTCTAGAAATAATGTGCACAGTTACCTCAAAGATTCCATCATGGTGGGCTCACTGGTGATGTTTGCATATATCTATTGGAGCTCATCTGTTATAAATAGAGGACGAGTTATGATGAGGTTTATTTCCTTAAACTATGTTGACGATCCAGGTTGGTATCTTCATTATGGGGATGATATATATTTGTGATAAATAAATACTTTTCAGTAGGTGTTTGTATAGATATCTCGTAGGTGTTTCTCCACTTCCCATGAGTGTCCATATCTCTGATGGAGTCACCACAATGTCACAGACCTTTCTTTACTTCTAGAGAGTGCCCATAACCCGACGGAGATATATTCATGTCTCCTAGTCTGGTCAAACTTTCATTTCCATTCTTTTTCGATTTATTTAGTGCACACTTAGCATTCAGTGTATGGGGAAAGTGGTGGCCTTTTACCCTGATAGGGGATAACTTCCAACTATTGAAATTTATTTGAATATTTGTTGCACCTAGATACATGATCCAAAATAGATCCAAGAAGGACTAAAAATCAAAGTTCTAGAAATTGGATAAAACCAGCATCATTGTTTCTAGCTCGCCGCACTAATTCCGGCCATATAATTTTTTTCCCAAATGGACATTGTATATGAAAGATATCATGTTCTGATCGATTTCCCAAACATGCAAAAAAGTCAACTTGTCAAAGTCAACAAGTCGTACTGCTAATGTCAGCAGTACGATAGGTGACGTCATGATGACGTAGCATCACAAGGAGGTGACACGTGTCACTCAAATTTGGCATTTTTGGGCTGAGTTGGCACCAATACGGATTTAACACATGGTACTGTATAGATGACACATGGCAGTTCGCACATGATGTGGCCCAATGGCACACTAACACGTCGAAATACAGACGACAGATGGGTTGTATGAAAGCTGACGTGATAGGGTGACTGGGTTGTACGAAAGCTTATGTGGCAAGGTCACTGGGTTGTATAGATACTAACATGGCAGGGTGTCTGGGTTGTACGGATGTTGACGTGACAGTTTACTAGATAGGTGACTGGGATGTACAGCGTTGATGTGGCAGTTGACTGTGTATGTTGATTGTGCGTTGATCGGATGTTGACTATGTGGTACAGATGATTCATAGGGAAACACGTGGCCCAATCAGAGGGCGCCACATGGCACCCTAGATTTATCCAATGTTGGATAGGTCAAAAATTTTGTAGTCCTGCATGTTTTGAACCCCCGACCTCCATGGCCTCCAACGAACTAACCTCCCAGGCTAACCGAATGGGTGACTGGTGTTATTTGTTAACCATACGACAACATATGAATTTGAATTGTATGGCACGGGTATTTTGGACCATGCCTCGGTTGGTGTGGGCCAACGTAGGGCCATATGGCACCCCACGTGAGCATGAGGGCTATGAACCAGGGCTAAGAAATAGTTGGGGCATGAGAGGTAAGGGCTTGGCCACATGGCCATACATGCAACCAGGGGGCCAGGAGACCAGGGGCTAAAGACTAGTATGCTAGCCTAGCCCGATTCCATATGGCAGTCTCCATGTGACCTGGAGCCCGGAGACAAGGGGATAGCTAGCACATTTGTCCAATTTTGGGTTTTTATACATTATGTTATGATTTTTTTGGTTATTTCAGCCTGTTTTTAGTGGATTTTAGCCACTATTGGGAGATCTGGAGCCCGATTTGAGGCCAGATCTTGGGACAAAGTTGGGAGATTGATGCCAACTCCAAATCTATATAAACCAGGGGTTTTTAGTAACATTAAGGAGGTTTAGAACAGAATAAATTCCAAGTAATTTGAAATCCAAAGCCATTTTTATGTAGGGAAGCCATTGAGGAGGGGAATTTTGCGGGCCAATTCTGGGAGCTACGCTCAACCATTTTCAGTGTCGTCAATTGTGTTGGATTCTTGAGGTCGAGAAGAACATAGAAAGACCAGTTTGTAATCCTTTTGACAACTTTCTGATGAACTTTTGAAGCATTGAATAGAAATAAGAAAGCCTCACCCACTTAGACAAAGGCTCGAAGACGTAGGCAATCTTGTCGAACTCCATTAACAACATTGTTGTTATGGTTTTTTGTTCTTTGTGCTTACATTCTAATATTCACTTATTATTATGGCTGCTATAATATCTCATTAATTTCTTCTTCTTTCATCAATTCCTAATCGGTAAATGAACTCATGCTTAAAACTTAACCAAGTCTTTAAAAGATAATTTCGGATAAAGTGGTATCAGAGCAGGTTGACAGTTGGTTTTTGAGTTTGCATGATTACCAAGGAAAAGTTGAGTCGTGGTGAAGGAGATATTTTATAAGGGGATCCAGAGATTGGATCGAGAAAGAGGACTTCTCAAACTGAGGAGATGGTATCGGAAGAAGGCATGTCTCAGAACGAGATAGAGTTGCAAAAAATTGTATTCGCCATGTCTGAGATGGTAAAGGTCTTATATGAGGATTACTTGGAACATAAGAGGCCTTTCCAAGGGGAATATTCTAAAAAATACAAAAGTGAAGAAGGAGAGGTTCCTCCTAAACCTCCTCCTTCACCTCCTTCTTCTTCATCATCTTCTTCTTCTTCAAGTACAAGTTCAAAATCCACTGCAAGAAAATTTCCCATAAACATAAACATGATATGTCTTTACTTAAGCTTGATGTGAAATTTGAATTACCCATGTATGATGGTGAAGTCAATGCTAAGAGGCTTGATAACTGGGTCAGATAGATGGAAGTTTATTGCAGTGTGAAACAAATCAATGATGAGACAACTCAAATCAATTTGGCATCACTTCATCTTGCAGGCACAACACTCATCTGGTGGCAGAGTAAGTTGAAAAATGGCATGCAACAAGTTGGTAATGTATTTCCATCATGGCAAGATTTTGGTTTTGCACTTAGAAATAAATTTTATCCTTTTGGTTATAAAGAGAAGGCTTTAATTGAATGGAAATGTCTTAAACTAAGAAAGGGACAAACGGTGCAAGAATGCACATATGAGTTTCGTAAGATGGAATTAATGTTAAATATTCCATTACATACCCAAGAAAATCTTATGAAGTTTATAGGAGGTTTACCTGCACATATTTGTAATATTGTATTTATGTTTGGACCTACTAATATTGATGAGGTTTATGTTCAAGCAACATACATTGAAGAAAGGAAAACCGGAGTTGGTGTATCAGGCGAATCGTCTTCAAGGAAAGAGGACAAAAGGAAGGGGAATGGCAAGAAAGCAAATTCAACGACAAGAAGGGAAGAGAAGCTCTTTTGCAAGCATTGCAAGAAAGAAGGGCATTATGATGACCATTATTGGCAATTGCATCCCGAGAAGAGACCAAAATGGTTCAAAGAAAGGAAAGGGAGGCAAACAGTTGCAGCAGCAACATGACCAACAAACTTGGGATATGATTCATGTGATGAGACTAAAATCACAACAGTTGGTTTGACAGGTAAAATTGGTGATGGATATGATTTTAGATTAAAATTGTTTCACATAAGGGTGATAATGAAACATACCAAGATTGATACATTGATATATAGTGGATCTCAATCTAACATGATTTCATAGGAAGTGGTTAAACAATTGGGATTAAACATTAAGATGCATCATACACCTTACTCACTTAAATGGATACGCAACAATTATAAATTGCACATAACAAAGCAATGAACTTTAAAGTTTACAATTTCATCAAATTTTGTGGATGAGGTAATGTGTGATGTGGTGCCACTTAATGAATGTGGAATGGTCTTAGGAAGTCCTTATTTGTATGATCACAAAGCAATCTTCTACAGGGAACAAAATCAATATCACTTAACTAAAGAAGGCAATGAATATGTTGTACATGCTCATCACTTAAAATCAAATCAATCTCTTCAAACAATGGAACAATTAAGGAAGGCAGTTTATGCAAGCAACACACCCATAATTGTGCCAAATCAAGCAATTGATCTTAAGAATGAACATGAGAACATGAGATGGTTGTAGAATGGAAGTTCAGTCGTACTTTGCTTCAAGATAAGCTAATGTCGTGCAAGTACTTCAAACATATTAGCTCATTTGCAGTCATATTTATGATGTTATCATTGCTAATGTTTTCAACATTGATGGTAGTGGCTTCAGTAAGATGTGAAAGAGTACAAGTGGCTAACAATATGTTGTCAGATGTCATGGTTGTTTTGCAATTGATATTGATGAGACAGGTGCACAAGACAGAGTTTAAAGACAAAGAACAAGTGGGGTGGCCTATCCCGCACTTGATGATTGGTTAATACCCTTTTGGAGGACCAAAAGGTCTTGATAGGGAGGCATGATCCAAAATGGATCCAGGAAGACCTAAAAATCAAAGTTCTTGGAATCAGATGAAACCAGCGCCATTGTGTCTGGCTCATCATGTGGATTTCGGACATATAATGTTTTTCACAAATGGACGTCGTATGCGAAAGATATCGCGTTCTAATCTATTTCCCAAACAGAGAAAAAAGTCAACTAATCAAATTCAACATGTCGTACTGTTGACGTTAGAAATACGATAGGTGACGTCAGCATGACATCATGATGATTTCATCATGCTAACATGGAATCAACAAGAGGTGACACGTGTCACTCAAATTTGGCATTTCCAGGATGAGTTGGCACCAGTACAGATTTGACATGTGGCACTGTACGGATGACACATGGCAATCTGTACATGA